>JBBPBX010043910.1:3482-16017 GCA_038048925.1 Garcialebias charrua
ACATGTCTTGAAAACATAACAAAACCCAACAAAAGACAAATAGAACTACCATTGACTCTACCAAGATCATCTCTGATTGTCCAGCAGAGCTGCAAAGGTCACCAAGCAGGAAGTAGGAGTAGAATAATCCCCAAAAGACACCCTTGAACAAATACTGCCTTGACATCAATCAATATTTGAATCACACTTCTTAAGCTCAAAGCAACACATAATGCTTTAAATGTGTCGTTAAACACCCTATCAGCACTTTGGTTGGCCTTGTCGCTGTTCTAAGTGCACTATAAATAAAATGGTATGGTATGGTGTGTGGTATGGTATATTAACTTTGCAATACATTCATTTTCTTTTACCCACTTCTATGTTTCATGGGTAACTGGTGCCCACATCCAGCAGTTACTGTGGGAGAGGCGGGGGACACCCTGGACACATATCTAGTCCATCACAGGACACACAGAAATTAACAACCAGTCACACATTTGGTCACACCTAGGGACAGTTAGAGTTACCAATCCAGGCACGCTTTTGGTCTGAAGGAGGAAACTGGAGTAGATCCACGCAGGCATGAAAAGAACAAGCAAACTCCACACAGAATAGTCCCCAGCCAGGGTTTGATCCGGCAACCTTCTTGCTGAGAGGAAACAGCTCTACCAACTGAGCCATGTGCCACCCATAACTGATGTTGTAATACCGTATTTTTCAGACTATAAGCCACACATTTTTGCATAAATTAGCAAGTCCTGTGACCTTTTTTTCCTGCATACCTTTCTAACTCGAAATACTTTGATCAGCTTGTTTCTCAACAAAATGTATCAACTTCTCAAAACAGGAGTCAGGGTAAGGAGGACCCTCGTACCTCAATGGAAACAAAATTGGATTCATGATGACAACTGGTTGTTTTGCCGTTTGGCTCGTGAAATCTGGATTGTCTACAAATTTGTGTGGATGTGTCAAAGCTTGGCAGCACTCAGACTGAATTATGTGGAGCTGTGTCAGAGAGCTGGATGAAGCAGGCTAATCAGGACTGTGGACTCAAGCAGCACACATGAAGGTGGGAATATTTTGGAGAAGCTGTGAGCTCGACTTCAAGGAATCAATTCGGCTGTTTGAAGTTTCCATCAGATTATTATTATTATTTTTTTTTTTTTACCAGCGAGACTTTAAAAGGCAGAAACAGCAATTCACAAGTTCTGCCTGACCTAAAATGTAGCCTTGATGGAAGACTTATCTCAACTCCTCCTGGTATGTGTTGAAAAAAACAAAGATGCTTTCCTCACCCCTCCCTTCCCTAAGACCATGGACATGTGACGGAACTTCAACTGAGCTGATGATAACAACACCTCTTATCTGGACAATAGCTGAGAGGGGAGGCTCTGGACTATGCTAGGACCTTCCCTTAAAATTCAATGTCTTCACCGGTCTATATGTACATGTATCATGTCTATTTATATTGCTTTGGGTGTTTTTTATGTCTCAAATCGTGCCCTGTCTAAGATACGATGCAAGCAATCTTTTTTATACTGTCTCTCCTCATGTTTTCTTCCCTTGTCTTGTCTAATCAAAAATACTTTTCTGAACAAGAATAAGAGAGCTGCACTTTTATAGTAGCAGCTTCGTGCACTTCCCCCATCTTCGGACGACTGTACGTACTTGTTCTCGTTGTACCCCGGTGCAATGATAATAGAGTTTATTCTGATTCTGATTCTTCAGACATAGTCTGAAGTTACCAATATACGTTTTTGTCCCATATTTAAAACCCATTTTTAGCTGAGATTTGATGATTTCATTCATTCTGACATGGACAATATTCAACACTACCATTTTCAGTCACTAGAGGGCCCTCGAGCATTATGGCAAGCCAAGTGTCTTATTAATGGGTAAAAGTGGTTATTGATGAGACACCTGGCTTGCCATACCAAGCCACCTATGTCTCGCTCCGGAACTCCTGGAGCAAACTTCAAATCTGCTGCATTTCGCGTGCCCCCTGTCAGGTTCCTCTGGTGTTAGACCCACGTGCAGGCGAATGAACAAGGCAGGAGTTTAAAATAATAATTTATTTTAAACAACAAAACAAGAAGCTGTCAGGACAACAAAAAACTTACTCTGGCAAACTGGAGCAGAAACAGGTGAGGACATCAGAGTAGTGAGGAGAGGACTGACTTGTCTGTGTAAACAGAACAATGACCGGACACAGAGTGGAGGAGAGGAAGACTTTTTATAAGGCAGAGGGGGAGTGAGTAAAGAAAGCAGCTGGGTAGGTGGTTGATTAGAACAGGTGTGAATGATTAGAACTGAGGACTGGAGACAAGAGGTAGACTGAATGAGGTACACAGAAATAGAAATCACAAAGATCAGAACAACAAAAGTATGACAGGTGGGAAACACAAATAAACATAAAGAAACAGACAGAGACAAAGCCTGACAGGAGGGGAACACAAATAAACATAAAGAAACAGACAAGGACAGAGCCTGACATAACCCCCTCTCAAGGGTGGCACCCGACACCCCCAAGATGGGCCCCACACAACTAGAGAGGGAGGGGGGAGGAGATAGGATGGAGAGCACAAGAAGATAGAACCCCAAAAACACAAGGCTGACAGGAAAGAACCCGGAAGAAAGAAAAAAAAGAAACAGGGGAAACAACATCCATGCCCAAGAGATCAGGCGGCTGGCCGGGGGGGTCAACTAACAGGCCGGAGCACTTCGGGCGGGTGACCAGGAGGCCGTCCACCAAGCGACGACACGTCGGGCGGGCGACCGGGAGGCCGTCCATTGTGCAGTGTCATGTCTGGCGGGCGACCGGGAGGCTGTCCATCAACGGCAGGAACCAAAACCTCAAGGTCAGGAACGGCGTCGGCAGGAACCAAGAAGATAGCGGCTGGTACACGGACATCGCCGGCAGGCAAACATACTTCGTCGGCACACGTTCGTCGTCGGCCGGTACACTTTCGTCGTCGGCCGGTACACTTTCGTCATCGGCCGGTACACTGTCGTCGTCGGCCGGTACACTGTCGTCGTCGGCCGGTACACTGTCGTCGTCGGCCGGTACACTGTCGTCGTCAACCGGTACACTGTCGTTGTCGACCTGTACACTGTCGTCGTCGGCCGGTACACTGTCGTCGTCGGCCGGTACACTGACGTCGTCGGCCGGTACACTGTCGTCGTCGTCGGTCGGAACACTATCGCCGTCGTCGGCTGGAACACTGTTGCCGTCGGCGTCAGGACCCTCGGAGACATCATCAGGCGGCGAGACGTCGTCAGGCGGTGAGATGTCTGCAAGCGTCGAGGAGTAGTCTGGCGCCGTCGAGGAGTAGTCGGGTGCCGAGACGGGTGCCGAGATGGGCGACGTCGAGGAGCAGTCGGGCGCCGAGGCGTCATCGGGCGCCATCGATGAGACCTCATTGGGCGCCGAGACGGGCGATGAGATGTCGTTGAGCGCCGAGACGGGCGATGACGTCGTAGGGCGCAGAGACGGGTGATGAGACGTCGTAGGGCGCCGAGACAGGTGATGAGATGTCGTTGGGCGCCGAGACGGGTGATGAGACGTCGTTGGACGCCGAGACGGGCGATGAGACTTCGTTGGGGCGCAGAGACGGGTGATGAGACGTCGTTGGGCGCCAAGACGGGCGATGAGACGCCGTTGGACGCCGAGACGGGCGATGACGTCGTTGAGCGCCGAGACGGGCGATGACGTCGTAGGGCGCAGAGACGGGTGATGAGACGTCGTAGGGCGCCGAGACAGGCGATGAGATGTCGTTGGGCGCCGAGACGGGTGATGAGACGTCGTTGTGCGCCGAGACGGGCGATGAGACGCCGTTGGGCGCCGAGACAGGCGATGAGATGTCGTTGGGCACGGAGACGGGCGATGAGACATCAGTGGGCGCCGAGACGGGCGATGAGACGTCAGTGGGCGCTGAGACAGGCGATGAGACGTCTTCAGTGGGCGAGACGGGCGATGAGACGTCTTCAGTCGGCGAGACAGGCGATGAGACATCTTCAGTTGGCGAGTCTGCCGTCGAGACGTCTGCTTCAGTCGGCGAGTCTGGCGTAGAGACGTCTGCTTCAGTCTGCGAGTTGGGCGTTGAGACGTCTGCAGTCGGCGAGTCCGGTGTCGAGATGTGTGCAAAAGTTGATTGGTGCTGCTGGACAACAAAGGGTTAACCCTTCACAAAGCTGCTTCAGCACGGAGTAGAAATGAGTGGCTGGCAGAGCGCTGCAGGTGACGGAGAGCGGAGATCATGACAGGCTGCAGAGTAACTTCTCCCTGCACCTCTGGGTTGCACACAGGTGCAAAAAATCATTTATTTTAAATAAACAATCCATGCTGCTCATGTGGCTCATCCATCAATCAGCCACTTGTGTGTCACGTCCAATCTTACTTTGAAAAACCGCAAAAGAGAGAGGGACTACTATATATACATTATACAGAATTAATATTTTTTTAATAATCCAGTCCTGGTGGCATGGTGGCACAGTTGGTAGAGCTGCCACCTCTCAGCAAGAAGATCGCCGAATCAAATCCTGGGCGGGGGACCATTCTGGGCGGAGTTTGCATGTTCTCTCCGTGCATGAGCGGGTTTTCTCCAGGTACTCCAGTTTCCTCCCACAGACCAAAAACAGGCACGCTAGGCTGATTGGTAACTCTTAAATTGTCCCTAGGTGTCAGTGAGAGAGTAAATGGTTGTTTGTCTCTATGTGTCTCTGTGATGGACTCGAGACCTGTCCAGGGTGTCCCCCGCCTCTCGCACAGTGACTGCTGGACATGGGCCCTGCTGACCCCCGTGATCCACAAAAGAAGAAGCGGGTGAAAGACAATGGATTGATGGAACTGCCAACTACCATTAAGGATTATGAATGTGTTGAATTTCTTATTTGTAATAATCCTTTTGATATTTCCTGACCAAGTTCTGTGATGTGAGAATTTTAACTAGGAGCTAAAGTCTTTTGATAATGGCTGATGCAGCGTAACACAACAAAGTTGTGTACGGTGAATAACACAAACACAAACACAAACAGTGGAATCAGACAACGTGTGAGGTTGAGCGGGCGTATTTAAACTGGGAGGAGTGATGACTGAGTTTAAACAGGTGAGTAGAATGATCACGTGCAGAGCAGGTGGGAACGATCAGCTGAATGCAAGGAAATACAGGTAGTCCCTGACTTACGAACGAGTTCCGTTCTGACGTGACGTCGCAAGTTGAATTTCGTCGTAAGTCGGAAAATACGTCCAAACTGCACCTTATACGTACAATTCTATATTTTACCAAGCACTTAGCATATCCTAACATAGTACCCTACATAATTATCAAAAAACATACATTTGAACCCATAATGAAGGGAAAAGAGAGTTAATAATCTACTGGGAGCTGGTGAAGCCTTCCTCCGCCTGTTAGCATGTTAGCTCGTTGCTCAGCTGTACCCTCTCTGCCTCGTAAACCTCCGGTCCAAATAAAGGTCTCCTGTACTTTTCCACGCACGGTCCAGTGTTTTACAGTAAGGTCTGTTAGCATGTTAGCCCCTCCTAACCTCCTCTGCCCCGGTCTGCCTGTAAACAATAATAATAATAATAATAATAATGTCACATTTGTCATCTGTGTATGTTTCCATACAAGACGAAATTAGTCTCTGCATTTAACACAACCACCACCAGGTGGGGCAGAGGGCAGCTATTGAATGCGCCCGGGGGGCAATTTGGGGGTGAGGTGTGCCGCCCATAGACACCACAAGGTATGCCGTGACTGGGGTTTGAACCTGGGTCCTTCGGGTCCCAAGTCGGTTCCCCTGCCTCTACACCATCTTGGCCCCAATGAGGTCTCCTGTAATTTTCAGCTGTAATCCTCCGCCCGTGGCTGCTAAGGTACACTCTCCCCCCTCCCTCCTGTAAATTTCCGCCTCCGCTGAGTTTCGGTACCGTATTTTTTGGTGTAAAGGCGCATAAACCGTGTTACTCGAAACAGTGCTTTTCAATGGGAGGGCGTTCGTAACCGCGAAACGTCGTAAACGTCGAGGACTACCTGTATACTGAACTCAAAGAAAACAGCTTGATGACGTGAAACGGCGGTGGAGGAACGCCACCAATACAAACTGTCTTCTCTGTGGCGTCAGCTTCCAGTTACACCAGAAGTCACGTATTTGTCTCCAAGCTGTGACTTTGGTGAACATTAGTTTTTTGTTTGTTTTTCCCAAATAATGAAAGTGGTTCCATATTGTGAATGTGTTACATTTGAATTGCGTGAACATTTCTCCGGAACATATTGATGGTTTGTACAAAAAGGTCAAATGTAATACAGCTGGAGCACTACTGAGTGTGGTGGGGGTTACACAAACAGTTCCTCTCCCTGAGAGTGCCTCTCTACTCACCCCCCCACACCCCTGGCTTGGACTCCGGAGCGCCTCTGTCCAACCTGACTCACTCTTGTACCAGAGCACAGCAGTCACCATTACTTCATGCTCATTGGCCCAGGCCCGAGAGAAGCAAAAGGCAAACAACAGGGGGAGAGAAAGAGAGAGAGAGAGAAAGAGCCGGGACCCCTGTGCTCTGCTCCATCGATCTGCAGAGGCGCACTGAGGATCCTCTCTGCCGGGACGTGGGACACAAACCCCTCTGCTCTTGTTTGGTTTGGTGTTTTAGGTATTTTGGAATGCCAAACGTGGATTCACTGTTTGGGACATCATGCTGTTGGACTATTTGGTACGGTGAGACTGTCACAGTTTGGTTGTTTGGTTATCAGGCCTGTTAGATAACGGTGCTGCTGCAGAATTGATTTATTGAGCTGTCAAAGTGCTCTTTGCCTCACATCAGTTCCAGCTCCTAACACTTACGAGCTTTGTCTTGAGGTGGGATTACATAACTGTTTGGATGGATGGGAATTATGGAGCAGCTGTGACAGGCTGCTGTTGCTCGGCCCCCCCAGCTGAGCAGGATGGCTTCAAACAGCTTAAAGTCAACAGCTGCACACAGATTTGTTTACCTGGGGGAGGTACAGGTAAGCAAAAGCTGTAGGTTAACGGCTACACCATGGATTGACCTTGTTTCCGTCCGTGGACCTGATCGTTGTGGTGATCCTCAAAGTAAAGATGGTGTAAATAGAAATAAACATTCAATTCATAATAGTAATATTTGTAGAAAATCCCAAAATGCGCATGTAAAAGTATGATTTTAAGCAGCTTTTATCCATTAATCTTGTGTTGACTGGCATTTTGTAGATAACACTGGTAACATTTTACAGACTGGCATGTTATAATACATAAAGGTTTTTGTGAACTGGTGCTACTGTGTATGAATAAACTGAACAGAATTGTAATTTGAAGTCAAATTAATCACACAATAAAAAAAAAGGTCAGAACTAAAGATGACGAAAACCAGTGGATTACAGATTAAAAGACCTGACTCAGTGGATTTTTTTTTCTCCAAACAAAATTAGGTCAAGGTCACCAACAAAACTAGTTCCAGTTTAAGTTAGATATTGTATCTCTCTACCAGACTTCCTGAAATGAACAACTTTGGGCAGAATTACATTTTAGATGCACTTTTGTGCGTTCTGGTGCTCAGCGCAGACATTTGGACCATCGTTTCTTACGTGGAGCCTAATCTGGACAGCTGTTTATGAGCTCAACATACGATTTTATTCCAAATGTCTTTAGAACGCCCAGATAGTTCTTCGCTTGCACAAACTTCAACTTGCCAATCTGATCCTTGCCACAAACTATTCAGTCCACAGAGGAACAGCACTGAGAAAAAGTTAAGGTTTGATACATTTAGATGACTGAAAACATTCGGAGATTTTGAACTTGTGAAATATTCAAACTGTTTTGAAGAACATGCAAAAAAAAACTATCAAGTTATTAAACAAACTTGAACCTATAACAGCTCTGATGCTGCCAAAAGCAAAACGAAACAGACATAAGATTGATAAATTGACTATCCCATGGGGGGAGTGTGGTGGTTCAGTGGTCAGGGCTGTGGTCTCACAATCCAGAGGCTGTGGGTTCAACCTTGGTTGTGTCAGGAAGGCGCAATCAGCGTAAAACACTTGCCAAATCTGTCATGCATTTGCATGCTGTATAAGCATTTTAAACGAGAAAAGCAGAAGGAAAGAAAACATTTTCTGTTATACTCAGCAAGGAGTGTCTCAAAAACTAGAATCGTTATTGTGCATTGCTTCTATTTTACTTTATTCAGCAACATCTGTAAAAACAATCTTGAACTTTATCTTTAAAGGCTGTACGCTGCAGACCGCTGACACCACAAACCGCCAGCGTACAGTACATGTGGTGGATTTGTAATGCAAACCCGTGAACACGATGACTACACAGAACAACAAGAGGCAATTACCGGTAAAGGCTCAAACTCTGCTTAAATTAAAGAGGAAGTGTTTAAATGATGCATTAAAGTTCAAATTTAAGTCAAGTCAACTTCCATTTGTAGAGCACATTTAAAACAGAAACTGTTATCAAAGTGCTTAACAACAACAACAATGGGAGTAAAAGGACAAACACTAACGATTATACTGAAGAATTAATGAAATAGTTTAAAGGACATGACCCACCATGTTTTCAAATTGCATCGCCATTAATATTTAGTAGTTAATTAAATAATGAAACAGGAGCGTTTATTTATAATAATAATAATAATAATAATAATAATAATAATAATAATGAATTCAATTTATAACGCACTTTTCATTAATGAAAATCTCAAAGTGCTACAAGGTGCAACATAATTAAATGTCAATAAAACAAATAATAAAACAATTAAAATCAATAACAGTATCAGCTAAGATCAAAAGTAGAATCATGAGGAGGTAGAGTATGCTCGGTTGAAAAGAAAGGTCTTCAAGCCGCTCTTAAAGTCAACCACAGACTGTGGGGCTCTCAGACAGTCAGGAAGAGAGTTCCACAGGCGGGGGGCAGCCACACTGAAAGCCCGGTCTCCCATGGTCCTTAATTTGGTTCTCGGAATGTGAAGGAGATATTGTAGAGAAATAACGCTAAATGTGTTATTTAATGATTTATAGCAGATTTTAGCCGCAGCTCCGGGAAAATCTGCCCCTCTCCATATATGGGCATTGACGTCACTGAAGTATCCGCCTTGAATGCATGCGGAGTTATAACAAGCATGCATCAACGTAGCTTCATTATTGCAGCGGTGTTATATCTTATTAAAAAGTTCTAAAAAATAAATAAAAACAGAGCGCTGGTCCTGAACTCACAACTGCACCAGGAAATATTTAGAGATTGCGCATCCACGTAGGACACTATTTAATTCGCTCGCTCGCGACAAATTCATTAATTTCCTCATGAAGCTGCCGGCATTGGCTTTTTATTCTCTCCCCGTGACCTGTCAATCAATTCAGTGACAGGTCAGGAGTACAGAATTAAAAGGCAAGTAGACAGCTTTAACCGCAGCCGTGTTATATCTTATTAAAAAGTTCTAAAAAATAAATAAAAACAGAGCACTGGTCCAGCTGTACCCACAACTGCACCAGGAAATATGTAGAGATTGTGCATCCATGTAGGACACTAGTTTACCTGCAGTTTTAACTCTCACTCTTATAAACCTCCATCGTGAACTCACTCCTGCCTTCTGACTGGATCCTTTATTTATGTCATTCCGGACTTTGGCAATCTTCGGCCGGGTGTCCGGATGTTTCCGGGACTCCGTTGTTGTTGTTTTTTACACTCGCCTGGCCCAAATGCAAAAATGAAAATAGACATCATATTCTACTACAGTAATTGTCCAATATGGTGAATTGTTACTGTCACGGTGGGTGTTGTCCTTTAAAACAATGGAGCAAAGAACAAAAACAAAAAAAAACACTAAATCAACTCACACTGTGAGAAATGTCTGCGAGAACAGATGTGTTTTTAGTAGAGATTTGAACTGAGGAAGGGAGGTGGCCTGTCTGATGTTGGGGGGCAGGTTCTTCCAGAGTTTGGGGCCCATGACTGAAAATGCCCGATCTCCTCTGAGCTTCAGTCTTGTTTTAGGAACAGCCAAAAGCAGCTGATCGGATGATCTCAGGGCCCGGGAGGGAGCGTATGGTTCCAGTAGCTCGGAGAGATTAAGGGGTACGAGGCCATTTAGGCATTTGAAGGTCAACAGAAGAATCTTAAAGACTATTCTGGACCGCAGGGAGCCAGTGAAGGGAGGACAGAACTGGTGTGATGTGTTCAGACCTGCGAGTTCCGGTTAAGAGTCGAGCAGCGGCATTCTGGACGAGCTGAAGACGTGAGGCCTGGCTGACCCCAGCATATGCATTACAATAGTCTAAATGTGTCGTGATAAAGGCATGGACCAGCTTCTGAAGGTCAGGTCTGGACAACACTGGGTTGAGCTTAGCTACCTGTTTAACTGTGGCAAAATATGATCAACTGAAATTTATTTATAAAGCACATTTAAAACAGCAACCGTTACCAAAGTGCTTAACAATACAATCACAGCATCACATAAGTAAATAAAAAAGACCTAATAAGAAGCATCAAAAAATGAAAACATAAAAACAATGAGAATGAGATAATAAATCAGATCATGTGTTCAATGTCAGGTGCATTTTCAAACGAGATTTAAAAGCAAGGACTGAAGTGGTCTGACTAATGATGGCGGGGCAGATTGTTCTAAAGTTTAGGGCCAGTGACTGAAAAAGCCCGATCTCTGAGCTTCAACCAAAATCAGCTGCTCAGATGATCTCAGCGCCTGAACAGGAACATATGGTTGAAGTAGGTCATATGTATGAGGGTGCAAGGCCGTTAGTTAACTTAAATGTCAACAGGAGAATTTTAAAATCAATTCTGACATGTACAGGGAGCCAGTGAAGGGAGAACAAAACCGGTGGAGTATGCTCAAACCTATATGAGATACACACATCTGGACCCGAGTCCTTATATGTTTGGTGGAAACATGCAGTTTTATTAAATGCATTAATGTTGATTTTACCGACAATATTACAGTAGTCCCTCAATACAGTGCTTCACGGTTCATTTACCATTCTGACTTGCGCCATCACGGTTTTTCAAAGTAAAATTTGACATGACACACAACTGGCTGAGTGATGGATGAGCCGCACGATCCGGCATGAATTTTTATAAACAAAATAAAGTATTTAAAATCATTTAGCACCTCCTGCACCCCTATGCAGTCCACGCTGCAGGATAAGCTTCCTACTGCAGCTGATCAGCTGACCTTTGTTCAGAACGGAGAAGTGGGCGTGGCCAAGAGCGCTTGCAGGTGGCAAAGAGCAGAGGAGGCAGGGAGCTGAAATCATGACGTTCTGTGTCTTTTAGAGCGTTTAGAAACATTGTTTAGAATATTGCAAGCGTGTGGGAAGAGTTTAAAATGCCAAAAATATACATATATACATACATATACACACACTAAAATTAACTACTGTACTTACTACTTTTACTACTACACCTACTTTGCGGTTTTTCACTTATCGCAGGGCTTCAGGCCTCCCTTGAGAAAAAGTGGGATTTGCCAGGTGATAAAACGAAACCAGCAAGTAAAGACAGAAAGTGACTGATAACTACTCCGGACAAAAGTAAACATTTACCTGGTGAAAATTCTGGAGAACACTCACAGGATAAGCCAAGACGTCATCGGCTGAGCTGGTTGCTACTGGTATTGGTTTCGTGTTCTGTGGTTTATTGCTAAACGTGCACTCAGACACAAGAGACTCTGAGGAAAAAAAAATAGGGAACTAATTTATTAACAAGAAAAACAAAATCTGTTGGGGCAGCAAAAAGTGAAAGGAGGAATGATGAGAGGAACAGAACATGACACAATCCATGGACAAAGGAAAACACAGAGACGCTGGATTTGAGACATAATGACAAACACCTGGGGGTGATTAGGATCAGAGACAGGTGAGACAGGAGCTGACAACAAGTGGAAAATCACCGGGGAGTGCAGGAAACACGAGGATTAAAGTAAAGACAGGACAAAAACACAGATTCCCACAATAAAAAAATAAAAAAAAGCACCCACTCTTTCTCCCTTGTGTTGTCTTTGCCTGACTCTGTTGGGAAAGATGTGGGAATACAGGTAGTCCCCGACTTACGAACGAGTTCCGTTCTTAAGTGACGTCGCAAGTCGAATTTCGTCGTAAGTCAGAAAATACGTCCAAACTGCACCTTATACGTACAATTCTGTATTTTACCAAGCACTTAAACTATCCTAACACAGTACCCTACATAATTATCAAAAAACACATACATTTGGAGCCATAATGAAGGGAAAAAATAGTTAATAAACTACTGGGAGCTGGTGAAGCCTTCCTCCGCCTGTTAGCATGTTAGCTCGTTGCTCCTCCAAGCTCTGCAGCTGTCTGTAATTTTCCATTGCTTTGTGCCGTCCACAGATTTACAGTAAGGTATTTTAGCATGTTAGCTCGTCCCTCCTCGTCGGTCTGCCGGTCCAAGGTCTGCAGGTCCGGCGCTCTGCGTCAAGCTACTACTGTCAAAACCGGAATGAACTCGGAACTCAGCTTTCAAAAAAAAAATAAAATAAAAAAAAATATATAATATATATATATATATA
>JBBPBX010043910.1:16064-27701 GCA_038048925.1 Garcialebias charrua
CGAAACGTCGTAAGTCGAGGCCATCGTAAGCCGAGGACTACGTAAAAAATTTTATCATTCTACTGCAGTTACCTTATAAGTCTTAGTTTGGAACAGTTTGAGAGCTGAATGAGGCCAACATAATGATCAACAATTATAAAACATTTGTGTCAGTTATTGTAATGTTACTGTGTTTTGAGCATTGTTTGTCTTTGTTCAGTTACCGTTGTCCTCTTGTCTGTCAGCAAAGCTTTCAGCATTTCTGAGCTGTGTTCCTATTTTTTTAATCCTATTTGTTATTTATCTGGCAGATTGTTTCATCAGCCAAAAGGTAGTTTAACATATCTTACTGGGCTTTGATTGTAGGAGACTTAAACTTGACTCATTGTTGTGCGAATATAGGCAACTTTCAAACTAACAGTTTTTTTTTTGCAAGACTTGCAAAACAATATTCTAGGTGATGCACTTTTTTTTCTCCTCTGCCCACATTATACCCACCTCAGTCTGCTTTGTAGCCTACTCACTTGTGCAGCTTCCCCCACATTTTATAACTACAGTAAGCTATGACCACAGGGTTTTAATCTCTCGTCTTGAGCACTGTGTGGGCATCAGGGGTGTCGCTCTCAATTGGTTTCGGTTGTATTTGACCAATAGGAGTTTATGTGTAAAAATAGACCATTTTATGTCTTCCTCTGCTCCTTCCACACGGCGTACCCCAGGGCTCAATCCTTGGCCCTCTTTTATTTGCTCTTTACTTACTCCCCTTGGCTCAATTTTTAGGAAACAATGCATTTATTTTCATTTCTATGCTTATGATTGCCAGATCCATATTCCCCTGGCACAAAACAATACACTCCAGCAACTTACCGGTACACACTGCCTTAACAATGTTAAGGCATGGTTTTCTCTAAACTTCCTTAGTCTAAATGAGAACAAGACTGAAGTCATAATGTTTAGACCGAGTCGCTGTCCTACTTCCAGCATAGACCTTTGCTCACTGTCATTTTATCTCAGGGACTGTGTCACCAATCTGGGGGTGAAGTTTGAGTCTGATTTTAAATTTGATAAACAGATAAGCAGTGTTGTTTAGAAAAAGTTTTTTTATCAACTTCGCCAAATAGCAAAAGTGAAACCAATCCTAGCAAGACCTGACTTGGAGAAATTAATCCACGTTTTTATCATGGCTCGTCTTGATTACTGTAATGCACTGTATGTAGGCATCAGCCAGACCTCTCTCTCCCGTCTGCAGCTCGTGCAGAATTCTGCTGCTCGCCTCTTAACTCAGGCCTGTAGGCGTGAGCATATCACTCCCATCCTGGCATCCCTTCCCTGGCTCCCTGTGCACTACAGAATTCATTTAAACTTTTATTGTTTGTTTTTAAATGCCTGAACAACCTTGCCCCACCATATTTGTCTGAGCTGCTTCAGCCTTACTGCCCTCCCCGATCTCTAAGATCAGCTGATCAGTTGCTGTTGACAGTGCCTAAAACTAGGTTGAAGCTCAGAGGTGACAGAGCGTTTGCTGTCGTTGCTCCCAGGCTGTGGAACAACTTACTGTTGAGTGTCAGACATGAATCCTCTCTTCCTGTTTTTAAATCTCTTTTAAAAACACACTTTTATACCTTGGCTTTTAACATGTGATCTTATCTTTTATGGCATTTTAACACACCTGCAGTAAAAGTGGTATATGTATGTTTTATTTTTTATTTTTGTATGCTTTGTATGTTTTTTTATCGTTTTAATTAACTTGTCTTTTGTGTTATTGTACAGCACTTTGGTTACCCCTGTGGTTTTTAAAATGTGCTATAGAAATAAAGTTGATTGCTTGATTGATTGACTATTGGAAAACACACCAGCAAAGTTGCACCCGATTTTAAAATACTTATAATTTATCATTGGTGTAGAAAATAGATCTCCCACACACATCTTCCATTGATGAGACAAGTTAGGGTAAGACCGTTTGTATAAATGAGATTGAATAAAAAAATTATTGGGGCTTTAGAGGTGTTTCGGCACTTTATATTAAAGTGTTTGTGGATAATAATTTAATAAAGTATTTCAACATACGCTCCAGTGTGTTTGAGTACCACAAAATCCCAGTGTTACTCACTGAAACTGTTTGATGTTCAAAGTTAATAATGAGGTTTAGTGATGGAGGATGTGCAAAGGGTTAGTGTGAAAGAGAAGGATGTTAGGGATACGGTGAGAGGCAACGTGTAAAGACAGTATCTCACTAGTCCAGCAAAGTTAAGTTAGGTCCTCTGGATGGTTTATTTTTGTTGAAACGTTTCGTCTTTCATCCAAAAGACTTCTTCAGTCCGAGGAGCTGCAACAAACTCAGTCTTATAAATAACACCTTCATATAGTGGGTCAACCAGTTTGATGACGCTCAGGCGGTATCTGGAGTCCACCCTCTCCCCTGTCGATTCGTTTGAGGCAGTCACGGCTGAAGTGTTTCAAAATATCCTGATTCATGCTCAGTAATACATATCTCACTAGGCTGCAAGAGTTTGTGACTCAAAGTTGGGAGAAAATGGCAAAAAATAGGCAAATTTGCAATTTGGGGCAATTTTCAATTTAGTGGCCATTATGTCATATTTTAATACATTTTTTGTTGTTGTTGTAAAAATTTCCTCTTTTTTTGTGTGTGTGGCTTGAAATTTTGTTTTTCAGGCCATTTATTTATTTATTTATTTATTTATTTATTTATTTATTTATTTATTTATTTATTTATTTATTTATTTATTCATTCATTTTTGCCCACTTCCAGCCTTGTGGCTGCCTTTGTACCCATCCCAGCAGCTACACCCACATTTATGTTTTAATTTTTTAATTTTTGCCCACTTGCATCCTTTTGGCTGCCTTTGTCCATCCCAGCAGTTACACCCACATATATTTATTTATTTGTTTGTTTATTTTTGCCCACTTCCATCCTTTTGGCTGCCTTTGTACCCATCCCAGCAGCTACACCCACATTTATGTATTTATTGATTTACAGTATTTGTTTATTTTTGCCCACTTCCATCCTTTTGGCTGCCTTTGTCCATCCCAGCAGCTACACCCACATTTATTTATTTATTTGTTTATTTTTGCCCACTTCCATCTTTTTGGCTGCCAACAGCTACACCTACATTTATTTATTTGTTTGTTTATTTATTTGTTTATTTTTGCGCACTCCATCCTTTTGGCTGCCTTTGTACCTATCCCAGTAGCTACAACCACATTTATTTATTTATTTATTTATTTATTTATTTATTCATTTATTTGTTCATTTTTGCCCACTTCCCTCCTTTTGGCTGCCTTTGTACCCATCCCAGCAGCTACACCCACATTTATGTATTTATTGATTTATTTGTTTATTTAGTTTATTTTATTTGATTATTTCTTTGTTTATTTCTTTGTTTATTTTTACACACTTCCATATTTTTGGTTGCCTTTGTATCCATCCCAGCTACACCCACATTTATTTATTTGTTTGTTTATGTTTATTTTTGCCCACTTCCATCCTTTTGGCTGCCTTTGTACCAATCCCAGCATCTACACCCACATTTATTTATTTGTTTGTTTATTTTTGCCCACTTCCATCTTTTTGGCTGCCAACAGCTACACCCACATTTATTTATTTGTTTGTTTATTTATTTGTTTATTTTTGTGCACTCCATCCTTTTGACTGTCTTTGTACCTATCCCAGCAGCTACAATCACATTTATTTATTTACTTATTTATTTATTTATTTATTTGTTTATTTTTGCACACTTCCATCTTTTTGGTTGCCTTGTATCCATCCCAGCAGCTACACCCACATTTATTTATTTGTTTGTTTATGTTTATTTTTGCCCACTTCCATCCTTTTAGCTGTCTGTATACCCATCCCAGCTACACCCACATATATTTATTTATTTGTTTGTTTATTTTTGCCCACTTCCATCCTTTTGGCTGCCTTTGTATCCATCCCAGCTACACCCACATTTATTTATTTATTTGTTTGTTTATTTTTGCCCACTTCCATTCTTTTGGCTGCCTTTGTACCCATCCCAGCAGCTACACCCACATTTATTTATTTACTTTTTTGTTTATTTTTGCCCACTTCCATCCTTTTAGCTGTCTGTGTACCCATCCCAGCTACACCCACATATATTTATTTATTTGTTTGTTTATTTTTGCCCACTTCCATCCTTTTTGCTGCCTTTGTATCCATCCCAGCTACACCCACATATATTTATTTATTTGTTTGTTTATTTTTGCCCACTTCCATCCTTTTTGCTGCCTTTGTATCCATCCCAGCTACACCCACATATATTTATTTATTTGTTTGTTTATTTTTGCCCACTTCCATCCTTTTGGCTTCCTTTGTATCCATCCCAGCTACACCCACATTTATTTATTTGTTTGTTTATTTTTGCCCACTTCCATCCTTTTGGCTGCCGTTGTACCCATCCCAGCAGTAACACCCACATTTATTTATTTATTTGTTTATTAGCTGTTATTAAATGAGGCAAGTCCCACTGAGATCACAGATTTATTTTACAAGGGAGACCTGAAGGCAGCTGAGTATGGAGGTTTTTGGACTGTGGCAGGAAACCAGAGTACCTGAGGAAAACCCATGCAAACACGAAGAGAACATGCAGACTCCACACAGGAGGACGCCCGATTCAACCCGGGGATTGAACCCAGGACCTTCTTGCTGTGTGGCAACAGTGCTAACCACTGAGCTGTCATGCTGCCAACATTTTACAGTTTAATCTACTGGCATGTTATTTTGAAATGAAGATAGGCAGATTTGGATCTGTCTCTTCAAATATGATAGATAAATGGTAAAAGGTAGATCCACGACTCAAAGCCTCTAAATCTCACATGAGCGAATAAAGAAACTTTGAGAACTTTACATGACATTCTGGAGACATAAATGCAGTCACAGTCCAGTGGGATACTTCCTTCATTATCTAGTTTTCTTACTGTGATGTCTCTTTTCACTTCTGACCCTTTAGATGTGACATGCAGGACTCATCAAAATATCATAACATTGCATTCTTAAATAAAAATAATAAAAAAGAAGATTTTTTTTGTATTGAATGAAACTGTTGACAAAAAAAGCATAATATAAATTCAAACTTGTGTCAAACAACAACAATAGGAGACCAGTTTGCACTTTCCCAAAGAAAACCTGCCGCATTTTAACTGACAGGCCTTTGAAAATCCATGAAATATACAAAGTATATATTTTTAAATCCATGTGAAAAAAGAAACTTGCCTCATGTCACTGCACTTTTGTCACACTCTTCTGTACTGAAGGACGTGCAGGTGAAAATTATAACACTAACCCTCCGGCAACTGAGTTCATCCAAATAAAACAAAGAAGAAACACAGTAGGTTTTGAATGGCTCCTTTTAGTTTTTGTTATTTTTTTTTTGCAGGAAATAACCTAAGAGTGGGTTGGCAGCCGTTACAAGCATGTCTTGTTGCAACATGTATATGAGTGAACACATTTTTTTTTTGTCCTTCATAAACTCTGCTCCTGTTGATTTTGCAACACGTGTATCCTCCATGCACAAACTCTTGGGGTGGAGGTTTGTTCAAAACTGATGCAATCTGCAGCAATTTGTGCAAAGATTCATAACTAAACCTGCACAGTGCTTTTAAATAAACTTTTCTCTAAGTAAAGAGCAGAAGTATCACTGTAAGTGGATAAAAATAAACTGCTGCAAGTTTCTGTTGCAGAATCTGCTCTTTACTCTTGTAGTTTGAATCAACACTGATTATAATTATCATTGGAGTTTTGCTCGGTTCAGAGCGGCTGCAGTCTCGCCTTTAATAGTCCGTCTTGAAAAACACAAATTAGACTCATTAATGTTACTTTGTGCATCTTCCGCAGGTAGTGATTGTGTTCTGCCTGTGGGGTTCTGATGTCAGCAGAGCTTATGTGTTTCAAGCCACGCGACCTGTAGAGGGAGACAACTCATCGCCTCACACTAAAGGTTGGGACACGTTTATCTTTTTTTATTTTTTTATTTAAAATTTTATTTTTATCCTCACAGTTATACAACTTAAATACATTTTTTTTTAAACTGTTGATTTGAAGTTTTAGTGTTTTCTCCACAAGATGCATGAACTGTAGTACTACTGCCACCCAACAAAAAGTGTTTTTGCTGTTGGAGCAGATGTTCATTTATTTATTTCATGCCACCTTTCTGACTTGCATCATCACTTATGGACTGCTCTGACACACTGCAGGTTTACATCTGCACACATCCAGCCTGAACAGCATAAAAACAGGGTGAAAGTGTAAAACCAATGGTTTTAGTGGCCTATGGTGAACCCTCCATGAACATGTGTCAAGATTTAAATTTTGAACACATGGATTTCAAGCTGATTTTGTTTCTTTAACATTAAGAAAAAAATGTACGATACCTGCATGCGCATCCCTATATAGGTACCAGATGTGTATGTGAATACATATGCATGTATATGTATGTATGTATATACAGTATATGTAGGTAGAGGTATATATATTTATAGAAATCTACTGCAAAGGCATGAATATTTTAAGTCTTTTATAAATATGTATTTTGTTGCTGTGTTCTGTCATGTTCTTTGCAGGGTTACAGGCAGTGGTCGGGTGTGTTTGCCTTGTGCTTTCTTTGTGTAGGCTATATTTATTATATTTTGTAGTCTTACTTTCCGTCTTTCCTTTCTTTCTATCCTATTTAAAAAATCATAATGGTGTGAAGAGGATGGCTGTAAGGTGAGAAGGGAGGCCATCTATAAAAGGAAATAAAACTAAAAAAGTAAAATCAAATTTGAGACTTTATGCATGGATGTTTTGCAGCAACCGTTTCTTACTCTGGCTGTGTGCTCCTTCCAGACTTGTCAGACTGGGTCAGCACAGCGGGCTCCTGTAAGGGGAGGTGCTTCGAGCTGGAGGTGGCCGATCCTCCAGGATGCAGATGTGACAATTTGTGTAAAACCTATTACAGCTGCTGCTCTGACTTTGATCATCACTGCCTGAAAACAGGTCAGATACCACAGCGTTCCTGATCTTTTGCTTTTAAGGTAGATATTTGTCACTGGTTTATCAATTAAAAACAATGCATTAAAGATGAATTAATTTTTAATGAAACAATAATCTTGAAATAAAAAATAATCTTGCACTTAAGCTGAAGTTTGTCACTGTACACCTTACAGTGAACATCAGCCTACACACAAAAATGGTAATGCAAAATTTGTGCTCATCAGATCAGTTGATTAACAAAAACATCCATTCTTTGTACTTGCGCACTGTACTTTACATTATTTAACATAAAAATAGACAAAGGAACTTAGCTGCAATTTTTGGCTTGAACCCTCAGCTCGACCCGACTTGAAATTCAGGCTGGGTCAAACAAAACTATGTGTGCATGATGGGCAGGCCAGGTCGAGCTTGAGCTTTCTATGTGGTTTTAATTGCATATGTGGCGCCAAACACCCTGCTTTTATCACACATCTGAGGATTTGCAATTGACCCACAACAAGTGACATAATGGAACTGGAAAGTATTAAACAAAAGCTAAAAATGGGAGAACTCACTCTACAAAGCCACCACAGTGAAACCTGCTGAGTCAGGTGCACGCTTAGGTCCGACCAGCCGGTTAAAAGAGGTAAAAAAAAAAAAGAAGTCATGTTGAGCTTCAGATGGACAACCGGATCATCGACAGCACGCGCTAGCTGACCGGCCGGTTGAAAGAAGAAAAAAAAGTTGTGTTCAGCTTGAGATGTACAACCGGATCATCAGCCACGCGAGTCCACTGACCGGCCAGTTGAAAAAAAAGTTGTGTTAAGCTTGAGATGTACAACCGGATCATCAGCCACGCGAGTCCACTGACCGGCCAGTTGAAAGAGGTAAAAAAAAAGAAGTTTCGTTAAAGGTCCACTGACATGATTTTTTTACTATTCATAAAATTGCTCAAAATATATATTTTTTATCATTTAAATATGTTCGTTTTTGCAAACAAAATGATAAATCACTTTAATTTTGCTTTAAAAGTGATTTTGAACTTCAAGCCGTGTTTAATCATGGGAAATCCCATTACACACGAACGCACCATCTGTGATGTCACACCGGGCAGAGCTCTGGGCTTGTCACAGTGCGCAGGTATGAGCAGCTCGACATGAAGGAAGTCTGATACAGCATCAGACCTAAATTAGATCCTGTTGTTTCTTGTTCCATCACCCAAACTATTTTCTGCTTCCCAAAATGAAGACAAATAGCTCAAATCTTCACATAGATTGCTAAATTCGTCCAGTTTTAAATTGTCCGCTATTAAAGACACCACAGCCCTCTGCCCAGTGTGACATCACATATGGTGCGTTCGAGTGTAATCGGATTTCCCATGATTAAACACGGCTTGAAGTTCAAAATCACTTTTAAAGCAAAATTAAAGTGATTTATCATTTTGTTTGCAAAAACAAACATATTTAAATGATAAAATATATATATTTTGAGCAATTTTATGAATAGTAAAAAATTCATGTCAGTGGACCTTTAAGCTTGAGATACACAACCGGATCATCGGCCACGCGAGTCCACTGACCGGCCGGTTGAAAAGAAAAGTTGCATTTAGCTTCAGATGGACAACCGGATCAACGGCCGTGTGAGTCCACTGACCAGCCGGTTGAAAGAGGTAAAAAAAAAAAGAAGTTGTGTAAAGCTTGAGATGCACAACCGGATCATCGGCCACGCGAGTCCACTGACCGGTCGGTTGAAAAGAAAAGTTGCATTTAGCTTCAGATGGACAACCGGATTATCAGCTGCACGTGTTCCGCACCCTGCTGTCATCTGAGGTGAAGGAAGTTGCAACATCTGAAGATACAAAAGCCGAAGGGTCAGGCTCAGAAAAAGTATGGACTAGGGCCGGGCCAGGTCAGATTTATTTTAGATCTGAATGCAACTCTAAAGGAACTATGTTTTTGTGCACTTAACAGATTTTAACGCACTAACTGGAAGTAGGCTTGACATATTTACCACTTTGATGTCTTATCCTGTGAGAGTATGTAAAGGTTTAGTAGTAAATGCTGCAGGATTAAGTTGGTTAAATGTTGTTTTGTGTTTAAGAGCGAGGGTTTGAGTGTACGGAGGATCGCTGTGGGGAAGAGAGGAACGAAGACCATGCCTGCCACTGTTCAGAGGACTGTCTGGACAGAGGAGACTGCTGCTCCAACTACAAATCCCTCTGCCATGGTACTTTGATTTTTCTAAGATTTATCCATGATTTTACGTGCAATTCAGAGTGAATAAAGTCTGCTGGTTGTGTTTTCTCGTGAGGTGAGGCATCATGGTTGCAAGCGGACTGTGAGGAAATCAAAAGTCCTGAATGCCCTGCAGGGTAAGACAAATTGTGAGAATTTGTGTCTGTCTTGTGTTCTTTTAGATTATTCTCTTAATGTTCTTGTGTTATCCAAGTCACCCCAGGTGTTTGTCATAATGTCTCGTTAGTGTCCCTTTAAGTTCAGTGTTTACTGGTTGTTCGTGCAATGTGCTTCCCACAGCCATTCACGTTTTGCTCCTCATGTCTTCTTGTGATCTATGTTCTTACAAGTTTTGCTGCCACGTCAGCTTTTTTGTGTTTTCTTATTTAATAAATTATTTTCTGTTTTTACCTCTGAGTTCCTCAAAACTGTCTGCACCTTGGCTTCAACAACACGATCAACAGTTAACAATAGTTAACAATACAAATGTTAACTAAGAATGCTGAATTTATGAAGAATAACAATGTAAAACTGAGCTTACTAACAATGACCTGATTATACAACTTTTCTGGGAGACGTTCGTGAGTTCAAACTCTGAGACGTAACTGCTTTTGGCCCATGCAAAACGAAAAAAGAAAGAAGAAAAAAATCTGATAGCGAACTAATAAAAAAACTATCAGCTTGGTGGAGTTGTGGCTCACATGATCACATTTCAAACCTTTTAACTCAGTGATTTTATTTTAAATCAGTCAAACATGTAAGGGGGAATTTCTGATTGTGAGTTAATCTTGGGAGTGTGTGGAGGGGTGTGTTTGCGTGTGCATGGTTGTTTGTGTGTCAGTTTGCCATGTGATCAATTAATGACATGTCCAAGGACAGTTGGGTTACAATCTGCCCCACTTCTACCCAGAACAGAACAAAGCAGGTTTGAAAAAGAGATCAAGACAACAGACTTCGTAAGACACAAGTTCACACATTTTCCCTTAATGCACCTTTATGAGTCCATGCTTTATCCACATTTACGTTTTTCTAATGACCCCAGGACCATCCATCCATTGATTATCTTCCACTTATTTTAGAGTTGGACTGTGGGGGCAGTAGCTTAAGCAGGGAGGCCCAGAAATCTCTTTCCCCAGCCACATTTTCAGGTGCTCTGGGAGGATTTCAAAGGATTCCCAGGCCAGCCGAGAGATGTAGTCAGTGTGTCCTGAGTCTTCCCAGGGGTTTCCTCCCAGTCGGACATGCCTGAAGCACCTCCCTAAGGAACAAAAAAAAACCCAAGCAGTGCTGGGCAGCGCTAATCCAAAAATTAGTTCCGCTATTTCTAAAGCACTTATTAATTTATTTAGGTCCGCAATTTCAAAAGCGCTTGTGTCTTAGCAAAGCTAGCGGAAGCTAATGCTAAAGCGCTAACGTGCAAATGGCAAACTACTTTTTTAGATCCAGCAGATTTTACCATTTCGTGAAACGGTTAAGCTCAGAAACCATTGTGCTATAAAGTCAGCTAAGAAATATATTTTTTCTCAGCAAAGAAACAATTGTTTTTACCGTGTTTTCTTGTCAAGCCTTTCACTTCTGTGGCCGGTCGCCATTTTGAGCAGGGCAAATGGCGAACTACTTTTTTAAATCCAGCAGATTTGACCATTTCGTGAAACGGTTAAGCTCAGAAAAACCTTGTGCTATAAAGTCAGCTAAGAAATATATTTTTTCTCAGCAAAGAAATAATTGTTTTTACCGTGTTTTCTTGTAAAGTCCTTCGCTTCTGTGGCCGGTCGCCATTTTGAGCAGGGCAAATGAGGCGCTGACGCGTCGCGTAGGCCGCTGAGAAACATCCATAAGTTCACCCTCCATGTTAAAAACTCTTCGTCTGACTCTTCGAAAACAAGCAATAAGGCTGCAGAGTAACACACTGGCTGCTAACTGCTATAGAGAGAGCGCTCTCTCTAGCCCCCCTTAGGGCGGGGACCGTTTTTTTTCACGGACCACATTTGGCGCTGACCAGATGTGGTCCGTGAGCAGTCGTCCGGTTGATTTAAGAGCCCGTAAATAAGTTTTTTTGTTTTTACTGATAGATAATTAGTTATTAGCTGTACTGCATTTTAAATAAAAATAGCGCATATCTGCTTATGAATTATAAAAGTTAGTCAATCGGCTATAGCGCTAAGAAATTGTTTAGGTCCGCTATTAGCGGATTAGTGCTTTAGCGCTCCCTAGCGTTCTGGTGCCCAACACTGCCCCCAAGATACGTGAACTCCTCCTCTTGAGGCAGCACCTCACCCCAAACCCAGACAGGGCAATCCACTCTTTTCTGACTGAGGACCATGTGTCCCTGTACAAGTCACAGAACCCCCCCATTTCCTCCGATGTATGCCCCATCGGTGTATGACTGTGATAAAAGCACTGATTAATCTTTGTATGTAAGGGAGTGGTGGTGCA
>JBBPBX010043911.1:4395-27700 GCA_038048925.1 Garcialebias charrua
ATAGATAGATAGATAGATGATAGATAGATAGATAGATAATTATATATAATACTATATATAATTCTGTAACTCAGTACAGTAACTCAGTTTTTGCTATATCATGGGATTTTGTGGTACATACTGTACGCCATGACCACTTGCATAAGTGGAGGGGGAAGCCACCTCTCATCTCCTCTGCCCTGTGTGTGCAATGTCCTGCTATGTCGTGTGCACGGCCGTATCATGCCGCTCTCAGCGTCTGTTTATGCACTTCAAAGATCAGTCTCATGAACTTCCTTTGTCTGCTCGGCACCTGTCCCACAGGTTGTGTGAGGCTGTTTCACAGGCAAATATTTCCTCTGGATCTCAACCTCCAGAGGGGCTCAGAGCTCACTCCACCAGAGGAATCTCATCCTCCATGGCTCTGCATGGAGGAGTGTCAGTGCAGGACATCTGCACGGCAGCTTCCTGGGCTTTTCCGTGCACATTCATTCATTTTATTCATTTTTATTTATGTGATGTCTCCAGCTTCTTCCCGACTCATGCTGTCCTAGAGTTTTGACAGACTGATGATGCAGATGTTTTAGCGAGCTCATCCTGCCTCTGCTCACAGCAGTGTTACGTTATTCAAAGGTCTGAAGCAGGCTCTGAAACAAATGTGCCCAATATTATTGCAGATTTATTGTACAGATAAGTGAAAATCACAACACACATGACGTCTGCCCATCTAGCCCAAACAGACAGCAAGCCACACACTTTTCTTCAGAGACTGGCCAGTGGCCACCCCGTTGGTGTCGTCATCTCCACTCATAGGACAGCCTACTCTTACCCACGTGACCAGCCTCTCAGCTGCCATCCTTGATGTAAACAAGAAGTGTCAGGTTTTATGCCTAGTGTGGGCGTGCAACTAAAACTCCTTCCTATGGAAACAAAAAGCAGGAAATAAAGGTTCTGCATCAGTTTAATATGCATTTATACTGCAGACCATAGGTGTACAAAACTTTCAGTAGCATAACAAATATAATACTGACAGAAATATATTTCAGCAGCAGGGTTTGACATTTTATCCTTCAGTCTGACACCGATTATTTCTCTCTCTGCAACTCAGCGCGCCTCAAGTGCACAGATTCAGTGGTGCATAATTACGCACAAATAGAAGGCTCAACATGGATGATTTAAAAAATTTATGTAGATATCTATGTGATTGTGGTACTGAATGGACCCAGTGAGGATCCTACTTCGCCTTTAACCTACTAGCAAGCCTTTAAAGGGGACCACATATTGTTTTTTTAAATTTTTATGGTATGTCTGTGTGCTATCCAGACCCCGTTCATTCAATTTAATACAAAAAATAATTCTTAGATAATAAATTATACCCTTTTTAATTCTGCCATTTCTAACTTCCGTTCTAAACGACCTGTTTATGATAATGAGCTCTGAAGTCCACGCCCGTCAAAACTCTGTCTCCGCCCTCTGTAACTGCCAGTATCTCAAATCTGTTGTTGTTTTAAAATTAGCCTTTTTTTATTACTCGTTTGACTTACTGTTAGTGCTAGCTTAAAAAATAACTTACCGAAAGCTGTTTGTGTGCGCCGCCATTAGCTGCTCCTTTTTATCATGCCCTCCCGAATCCGAGCTCTTCCTCCTCCTTCGTACAAACAGCCCGCGTAGCTCCTGCTAGTTGCATGCGGCGCTTTGGTCCACCACGGCTGCACATCCATCCAGATAAACGCAAAGAGTGTTTCCAGTTAATTTGTCCATATGAGGCAACCTAACCTCTGACCGGACCGGACCCACACTGTCCTCAAAAGCCAGCAGCTAACTGCAGCCCGATCTCTCCGGAAAAAAAAAAAAGATGCCGCGACCGGGAAGCGAACCCGTGTCCTTCGGATAACAAGTCCAATTCACTACCTCTAGACCAACCAGGCAGTTATGCAAAAAGCAGTCTTTCATCGTATAAGAAACAATCACAACCACCTACATTTAGAACGCTGAAGTTTTGATTAGATTTTGATGAAGTGAAAGGTATTCTTAAAATAAATAAGTTGCTAATCTGAAAATATATCGATCAGTGGTGATTGATGGTACAGACTGTCGTCCCGCGAGTAAGTGTGTGTGTGTGTGCAAAGTTTTCTGCCGGCTGCGCGTTGGGAGCGATATTACACTAAAAATTGAACTAAAACGTAAAAATAACAATTATAAAGTATTATTATGTCGATGTATATATCTAGTTTCACCCCGATTTCTCCGAAACAAAAGGCTTTAAATAAAAAGGGGAAAAAAAAACGATGCCGTTGACAGGACGCGAACTCTGGTCTCCTGCGTGCCGCTCAAGTGTCGTAACCGCTCAACCAAACTGACAGTTGTGCAAGAGCAGTCCTTCATCATATAAGAAACAAGTCCAAACCGCGAGAGTGTGTGTGCACAGTTTCAACGAGACAGAGTTCATTCAAACAAGGTAATAAAACATTCTGGTTTTACTCAAGATGTGCTGCTGGCTGGAGCAGGGCTGAGCCCATA
This sequence comes from Garcialebias charrua, assembly GCA_038048925.1. Taxonomy (NCBI): domain Eukaryota; kingdom Metazoa; phylum Chordata; class Actinopteri; order Cyprinodontiformes; family Rivulidae; genus Garcialebias; species Garcialebias charrua. The sequence goes on from JBBPBX010043911.1 coordinate 6,895, forward strand.
GCCCCCCCGGGGGCTAAATAAATGAATAAATAAATAAATGACCGCCAGGTCAGTTCCTAAACTGCTCGGCAACCGTGACGTTTTTTATACTGAAGTGGGTTGAGCCGCACCAGGGGTTGCTAGTTGAGGGGCTGGACTCAGGTTTGGTGTGGGTTGTGGTTACGGTTTGTGACGTCACAAACCGCAGGAAGTGCAATCGGAGTGTTTCTATCTAAGATAAATAAATCTACTTAGAGTAAATAAACCACTGGGTGCATTTTTTTAGCACTAGGACTGTTTTTTTATGAAGTACATACCCAAAGTTCAGTAAAAATAACATTAAAAAGTGAATTTTGAATGTGTGGTCCCCTTTAAGCCTTTATACAAAATAGAACGTTGGTTACATACTGTAACCCCATTTTCTATGAGTATAGGCACAGCCTTTTAAGATCTGGGCCTCACAAGTTCCTAAATAGCTTAAGAAAAATACTATTTGGGAGCCTACAGCACAATTTATACAGAACAGGCTTGGGCCCACACAGCAGGTGGGTATGGACTAAAGTTTTCATTGCTACGTTGTGTGTGAAGGGTAATGCCAAGAGTCGGAAAGGTTTGCAAAAGTGTGCGAAGGGGTTATAAAGCCTTAATATATAGATACAAATAATAAAAAATATAATGTTGCTACTTCAAGGATCAAAAAAGGCGTTCAATACAGGATCAACTGGACTTTATTTGTTGCAGAAAACGTTTCGACTTCTGTCCAGAAGTCTTTTTCAATTCTGAATGGAAGCTGTGAGAACGAGAAGTTTTATACAGGCTTACAAGTCACGCACCAACATATGAAATTGGAAACTGAAATAACACCACAAATTAACTAACATGCCCATTCTATTTAAATTGACAAAACGACACATCCCAGCTTAACAAAGGGGGGTTTGTAACACATACATGTAAATTGAAAGATCACACCTTAACAGTAGGAGGTTCCCTTGAGGTCTCTGTTAGAAGACACAAAACTGTATGTAAATTGACAAACAACACCTCCCAAACAACAACAGAGGCTACTCAGAGAACTTTGTTAGTCTAATTTACAGACAAGGCATCCCTGCTCCCATCCGGTGTAAAACGTTTCGGAATCAAATCCAAAACTGAGTTATAGGTCTTAGACAGTTGAAATCTCAGACCTCCTCCTCTGTTAAGAGAAGGTTTTTCTCTCTTAACATACACAGCTTCCTTTACCCCCCTCTCAAACCATCTGTGTTCTCGGTCCAAAATTTGAACATTCTGGTCCTCAAAGGAGTGTCCCTTGTCCGTGAGGTGGAGGTGAACTGCAGAGTTTTGTCCAGAGGAGGTTGCTCTCCTATGTTGAGACATTCTTTTGTGGATAGGTTGTTTCGTTTCTCCGATGTAACGGTCTGAGCAGACTTCGCTGCACTGGACTGCATAAACCACCCCAGCAAAAAAACTTTAAAAAGTGAAATTTGAATATGTGGTCCCCTTTAATGAAACTCCCAGAAAATATTTGGATGCAGTGAAATAAAAATCAAATATCTTTTCAACATACTGAAAAAAAAGCAGACAGGGAAACTATGGACAGCATAATAAATAAGTCAAGTTTAGCATGTCTATCAAACTCCATGGAATGCAAATACAAAATAACAGTTTCCTGTTCAAAAACAAGTAGGAAGAAGCAACCACACATTTCTACCCCTAGTCAACTCTTTATATAATTATATTCAATAATCCTTATTTACTGTACAATACAACCACTATATCATTATCAATCATGCCAGCAATATTTCATTTTTGTCATATACAGTAGTTGAAATATTTAACACCTTGTGTTTCCACGAACAGGTTTTTAAGTGTTTTTATATAATTTTTTGTACTTTTTTCCTACGTATTTGAACATCTTTTCAAATCTTCTTTGCCACAGTCTGCATAAAATGCCTTTTTTAACTTTCTTTCAGCTCAGAAACCCTTCTCTTTCTATGAGCATTTAATTTTATTTCTGGTGACAAATTATTCTTGCCTTGTACTTATTTGATCAGTTTGAGATTTACAAGATCGGCACCTTTTGATAAATCCAATGTGAAAAAATGATGAATTTGTGTGTTCCAGATATCCAACCTCAAAATATTATGTGTTTGTCTTTGTTGTGTAGTGTCTGTAGTTTGATTTTGTATGTTTCACCAAAACTCCATATCAAGAATGATAAACTCCCTAAACAGTATAAAATATACATCGATTTCTGGTTTTGAATGTCTTGTTTTTCTCCAACACTGCTTCACATTTAGTTATTTCTGCAAAAACTACAGCAACTAAAACTGACATTAGTCTACACAAAGAGAAATGCAGTCAATTCGACAAATAAGCTAAAACTTGTGGAAGAAGTCGTCGTTAACACTTTGAGTGTGACATCTCGCAATATTGCACATAAAGTGCATTTTAAAATTTTCCTGAGCCAAGCCTTAACAAACACACATCTCATGTGACCCAAGTAAACACCACTGTCACGCTTCCTGTTATCAAACCCTGGCACTCATCCCAACACCTTGATAATGGGTCAAGAAGCTTTAGGATGCACAAACGCCAAGTCGACTTTAAATTTCTTGATTAGGCCTTTTACCATAAAAACTGGTCTATAATATGCTGTATTTTTGCTCATTTAAATGTCCTGCGTATTAAACACAGAAGAGTATTATTTATGGATTTTTCCCATATTTTTAGACCCATTTTTTGCTCTGATTCTTCGTTTTTCATTTTTGGCAAAAATGGTGCAGTACCAGTTTCGGCCGCTATACGGGCACCAGCCAGCAGAGGACTCAGAGAGCGAAGAGGAAGAGGAGGGCCACTTCCAGACGTTTCTAGCTCATGTGTCCGAAAACAGCCTCCTCTGGTTGGACTGACTCTGTCACTGCCCGCCCCTTGCTCTGGGTGTACCGGTAGCTGCATTTAGCTGTGAGGTTCGCTGTTTTTGTTTGCAATATACCACTCATAAACCACACTGCGGATTTTTAAATCCAGCTGATTTCACATTTGGTTCAGCTCAGGAGCCCGTCTGCTTTAGTCAGCTAAGAAATATATTTTTTAAGCGTTTATTTAGCTAAATTTAAAGAAACAAAGCGTCCGGTCCGAACCGCCTGCCTAAAATTCGGCGAATTTTTTTTTAAAAATCCAGCTGATTTGAACATTTCGTTAAGCTCAGGAGCACGTCTTCTATAAAGTCAGCTAAGAAATATATTTTTTAAGCGTTTATTTAGCTAAATTTAAAGAAACAAAGCGTCCGGTCCGAACCGCCTGCCTAAAATTCGGCGAACTTTTTTTTTCAATCCAGCTGATTTGAACATTTCGTTAAGCTCAGGAGCACGTCTTCTATAAAGTCAGCTAAGAAATATATTTTTTAAGCGTTTATTTAGCTAAATTTAAAGAAACAAAGCGTCCGGTCCGAACCGCCTGCCTAAAATTCGGCAAAGTTTTTTTTTTTTAATCCAGCTGATTTGAACATTTCGTTAAGCTCAGGAGCATGTCTGCTATAAAGTCAGCTAAGAAATATATTTTTTCTCGCAAAGAAATAATTGTTTTACCATGTTTCCTTGTGAAGATCTTCGTACTCGCTTGCTTCTGTCGCCGCCATCTTGATAAGGGCAAATGAGGCGCTGACGCGTCGCATGGGGATGACGCGTATTAAACACCAAAGCGTATTGTTTACGGTTTTTTCTTGTTTATTGTTAATAATTGGACAAAGCGTATTAAACACTGGTGCGTATTTTACAACGGCGGATACGGTACACGGGCAAGATTTCCAGTTGGTTCCATGAGGACTCTGTAGTGGTAGTGCAGGCGCCTATTGTTTGGAAAATAAAGTTAAGATTAAACAAGACTGATTTAATCAGCACAGGGGCTTTTCTGTGTGTCGAACTTGTAGATAAGTATTTTCCTGGATTTGCTGGCTGACAACTCAGAGTACAAAATTATGCATGTAGTGCCTGTTCAGCTTTTGTCTGAGAATAAGCTCGCTAATGGTGAATGAACTGTACTAATATAATAATGAGCATTAACTTTCTTGCCTTTACAACACAATCTGTACTGTCATTTCAGTGTCCTGTCCAAGGACACCTTAACATATGACTGAAGATTGCCAGGAATATGCATACTGAATGCTACTTTCACTCAACTTTCTTGTTCTTTTTTGTTTTTACTCGTTTAAAAAAATTTTTAGCAGTCAGAAGACCAGAAACCATCAACATGAAAAGAAAAGAAAAAGAAAAAAGAATGTGAAGAACGTCAAGAGACCAATCAGATTATTATAAACATGTTTTCCTGCCTAGTTTTTCTGTCAAATTTGTAACTCATGTAAGTAAAAACTTTTGGATGGCCTACAACACAAGTACAACTTCCAGCTCTGCCACAGAAACTTTGAAGCCAGTTTTTATGCGAGTGCTTCTGCATTGCGATGCATTACATCACACAAGACTTCTGATAGGAATAAATGTGTGCTCGCTGTATAAGAAGCCTATAAGTGCAATCATCTTGTAATGCTCAACATCGTTCTCCTACATGTTCCACCTTTCCAGCAGGTTGATTTAAAATTCTAATACCTTTTAACTCCTTTCACAAAAGACTAAACCTGTATCCTGTGAATCAACGTGACAGTGATGATAAACTAATTTCATAGAACTACCGTTAAACTGGTAAACATTCAGATTTTTGAATATCTTGTACATATGAAAAACTTTTAAATAATGTTTTCATTCAATATTCCAAAGGGTAGCACTAACAGAAGAAAAGCTTATCAGAAGAATTTGATTTAAATAGTGCCACACAAAGCAGCTGTCATCAGTCAGAATGTAGGTGGTGATGTTGACTGCTGGGTTCATTACTTTTGAATAGGCTATTGATTGATCTGTTGTGAATTGTGTGCATTTTTGTACAACACATGCATGCAAACAAACTGATGCACACTTTTCCAACAAGCTGTCAATGAAAAGACTGATTGGCACACTTTTTGTCTCCAGCTCCACCAATGTGACACACAGAGATGGCTGCACACAAACAATCAAATTGCAGCAAACAAATCCTCCCATACCAACACACTCCACTTTCTAAAAGTACTACTGCACACAAACACTACACATGCACACGGACTATCTTCAAATACCTTCAGTCTCTGTCATCTGCAGCCTCCCATTACAATGCTATCTCCTCTCATTATGTCTCCTTTGTGTCCCTGTCCAACTGCCAAAAGCGATGGGGCCAGAGCGCCTATTGTTCAGGGCGCTGTCTATCAAACCTCACTGCTGGCTTATCAAAATGAACATTACCATAACACTGGAGCAGCTGGCATCTCAGATGTAAAATAAAGAAAATACCAAAGGTGAGCTGAGCAAGGACTGCAATCCAGTTTCAAATAATGTAAGCTTAACATTTCCAGAGCAACGGGTAGCATAAGGCTAATGGCTTTCTTGGTTCATGTACTGCACTACTTGTTGTGAACACATCACTGTTTCAGAAGTGTCTTACATGTCCACAATGAATCACTGACACTGACGATGATCCAAAACGCTGTAGTAATTATGCCAGGCTTGTATATGATGCACATAAATAGCAAGAAGGCTTTATGCATGCACACATAGATTGCACACTAAACCCAACATTTTATCTCACTTTCCCCATCTGGTTCACAGATGTATAACCCTCCTGCTAGGGTTGGGTCAAAATGACCCAGGAGGTATCAGTTTGAAAAGTGAGGCATAAAGGGTCATTTGATCCAAGGACAACACTAGTGTTGTTGTATGTGTTTTGTGAGACTATTCATCAGTGTTGTCTGTTAACTGAAGTTATACCTTAAACAAACATGTTTCTGTAGTTAAGCAACTATGGTTTGCAGTGTCTTCAGCACTAACATAATCATGGAATATGATATCAAAGTTCATACTCAATATTTCAGATTTAAAAAAAATCCCAACAACTTGGGACGGTTCTTTTTTTTGTTGTTGAAACATTTTAGCTTTCGTCTAAAGGACTGTCGGTCCGAGGAGCCACAACACACTCAATCCCATACACAGCACACTCACATAGTGTACCAACCAGTTTGCTGGTGATAAGATGGTTTCTGGAGTCCTCCCTCTCCCTCGTCGACTCGTCTAAGGCAGCCATGGCCAAAGTGGTTCAAAACATCAAAGTTCATACTCAATAACCCAGGTAAAAATCAATCATAGAATAGGATGTCCTTGCCCTGGCTGTCTGGCTGAATGGATGGAATGCTGCTTGAGGCAGTGTGCTGTTCATCTCAGACTATTTTTTTAATGATCTATATGCCACTATTGGCACTACACGTGCCAAATGTGGGGTTTAGTGATCACATCAAATGTTTGTTGTAGTTTGTCCATAATTAATAAATACTGTAAACACTACAGTAGTCTACCTCACAGAGAGTTCACAATAACATTCGTCCAGACTTAGATCAGGGTGTGTGATTGTGTCTCAGTGTCCCTGAAGGAACTACATGTGTATTTAAGTCCCTTTGGTCCAGGTATGTGTTTTGTGCCATTTAATTTTAAATCAGCTTAATTTACTGACCAAATGACCAGCTGTCTTATCCACTTCTTAATTTAAGGTTTTCTTGCGAGGATTGGAAGCTGGGATATCTGCAGACTAGATTGCAGTGGACAGTCACATATACTTAAAAGAAAACACAGCCCTGTGTAAATACAATACATGGAACCAACAAATCAGCTCATTAAACATTGCTGTTTTGTTTTTTTATTTGCATTACAAAAAAAATTTCATTATCCCACAACTTTAACAAAAGCTATACAAGAAAAAAAATCATTAAAATGTGTGATTTGACTAGTGTGCTATGAAAAGAATATTTGAAAGATATATTTGTTTATGTAAGGATGGCGCCCTCTGCTGGTCCTTCCTTCTCTGTTCTCCTTGTTTTGTCTCCTGCCAATCAGCCCCAATCAGTTTCATCCCTGTCTCATGTCCAGCTGTTTCTAATCATGCCCTGTCTGGTCTGTATACATAAGTTCTTCTGTGAGTTTTGTCCTTTGTCGGTTTGTCTTCGTTGGGTACAGTCCTTGTCTTGTTCTGAGTCCTGTTCCGAGTCCTGTCCCAAGCCTGTTTCCGAGTCTGCTCCTAGTGATGTAAGTTTTGTTGCCACGTCAGCCACTTTGTTATTTATTAAAAGTATGTTTTCTACGTCCTACCTCTCGAGTCCTACCTGCACTATGGGTTCACTCCAGTCCTAGAGAAATCCTGACAGTATGAACCGACCAAACTTGAACCTAGCGGGCAGGTTCTCCCGAGTTCCACTCACCTGTTTTTTTGTCCAAGCCATCCAGATGAAGAGATCCACGATCCGGTGTGGTACCTTTGGGACCTAACCCGTCATGGGACTGTAGAATCACAGCCAGGCGGTAGAAGTTCTGACTTCACCTCTCCTGCTGCAGGAGGAGAGACAAAGAAGATTTCAGTATCGAGGTAACCACACGACATCTGGGTCCAGTTTCTCCTCGTATCACGCTCATTACGTGCCAAGTTATTCCAGGTGGACACCGGTGGAGGACGCTGAGTCAGAGGACAAACTCTGGCTTGCCCTCGCGCACCTCTCACACTGCTGCTGTAAGAAAGGCAGAAGAAGCCATCGGAACTGCTCTTCCGCCTGCATGCCCTGCTCCTCGCGCCCGGTCCGGTGGGTCCGAGTCTCTTGTTTTTTGTCCTGGTGGTTTAGTGAGGGCTGGTCCAGAGGCCTCACCTTCCATGGTCCCGGTGATGGCTGGATCCAACACCTCACCTCAGGTCAGAGCTCCCCAAGAGACAAGTCCCGCCTTCTCCTGGTCCCAGCCCCCACCTTGCTCTCCTCATACACTACCTGCAAAACCAGGGATAATTTTGCAGGTGGATGGGGCAGTCATCCCCCCGTTCATCTTCTGAGCAGATTTAGGGGTCGAGCCCAGAGAACAATCTGAGCAACAATTCCACACTCCTCCAGCAGATGTTGCCATCGAGGACTCATCACAGGCGGTAAGTGCCTCTGATCTTTCACAAATTAATTCAATGCTTCAAGGCCTGTTCTCCTCTGCTAAATGTTACCCAGTGTCAAAACACTTTGCTTAATTTAGAATGATAAACTGTTGTTATCAGTACTTGGCCTCACTTCAATTCCAGAATACTTTCAGCTCCTGTTTGAGGTCAGAACTGTTAAAGAAATTGCTCCAGAACCTGCAGCTGTTCCAAAGTCTCCCGAGTCTGCAGGTCTTCCAGAACCTGCAGCGGTCCACGGTTTTCCTGTATCTGCAGGTCTTCCAGAACCTGAAAGCGGTCCATGAGTTTCCTGTGTCTTTAGGTCTTCCAGAACCTGCAATGGTCCTGGAGTTTCTTGTGTCTGCAGGTCTTCCTGAACCTGCAGTGGTCCTCAAGTTTCCTGAGTCTGCAGGTCTTCCAGAACCTGCAGTGGTCCTCGAGTTTCCCGAGTCTGCAGGTCTTCCAGAACCTGCAGTGGTCCACGAGTCTCCTGAGTTTGCAGGTCTTCCAGAACTTACAGTGGTCCACGAGTCTCCTGAGTCTGCAGGCCTTCCAGAACCTGCAATGGTCCTCAAGTTTCCTGAGTGTGCAGGTCTTCCAGAAACTGCAGGTCTTCCAGAACCTGCAACGGGTCCAGTGTCTTCAGTGTCTGCAGGCCTTCCAGAACCTACAGCTGACTTAAGGTCTCCAGAGTCTGCAGGTTGTCCAGAACCTACAGCTGGTCCAAGTTCTCCAGAGTCTGTTGGTTGTTCTGAAACTATGGGGTCTGGTTCCAAGACCTCACCACATGTTTCCTGTTCCGAGGGGGTCCTGGAGGACGTCCCTCACGTATCCTGTTCCGGGAGGATCTTAGAGGACCTCTCTCAAGTCTCCTGTTCTGAGGGGGTCCTGGAGGACGTCCCTCATGTCCCCTGTGCCGAGAGGGTCCTGGAGGATCTCTCTCATGACTCCTGTTCCAGGAGCGTCCTGGAGGATACCTCTCACGTCTCCTGTTCCGGGAGGGTCCTGGAGGATGCCTCCCACGTATCCTGTTCTGAGGGGGTCCTGAAGGACACCCCTCATGTTTCCTGTTCCGAGGTGGTCCTGGAGGACATCCCTCACATTTCCTGTTCCGAGAGGGTTCTGGAGGATGCCCCTCACGTATGCTGTTCTGGAAGGGTCCTGGAGGACCTCTCTTAAGTCTCCTGTTCCGAGGGGGTCCTAGAAGATGCCCCTCATGTTTCTTGTGTAGAAAGGGTCCTGGAGGATCTTTCTCATGTCTCCTGTTCCGGGAGGGTCCTGGAGGATGCCTACCATGTATCCTGTTCCAGGAGGGTCCTGGAGGGCTCTTCCCACGTCTCTTGTTCCAGGAGGGTCCTAGAAGAGGCCTCCCATGTCTCCTGTTCCGAGAGGGGCCTGGAGGATGCCCTTCATGTCTCCTATTCCGAGAAGGTCCTGGAGGATGCCCCTCATGTCATCTGCTGTCTTGGGGTCTTCATACCTACCGGCGAAGATCGCAAATTTGCCTCAGCAACAGAGGTCTCGTCGTTACCTGCGGGTCCTACGTCTCCAACGGGTCCTACGTTTCCAGTGTCTCCTGCGTCCCCAGCGTCTACAACGAGTCCTGTGTCCACTACATCTCCGGTGGGTCTTAAGTCTCCTGCATATCAAGTAGATTTGATGTCTACAGAGGGTCCCCGGTCTGCCGACGTCTCGACTTTGCCTCTGGTGGGTTCCGTGTCAGCTCCTGATCTTGCCGCAGAAGAACGGACTCCTGCGGTCTTTGACGCCCGCCTCGGCTACAGTGCATGCAGCCCCCGAGATGGATCCCACGTCACATGTAGCATCATTTCAATGCTTTACATCACCTGCTGCAGATCCCCAATTCCACATGTGGCCAGCTACAGTTCCCCAGGACCACTTGTCGCTGGCTATAGAGGCTCCTCACTCTTCCATGCCAGCGGCACCCCAGAGGTACCTACAACCACTGCCTCGACGTCTCCGAGTTCCACCTTTCCGAGCTCCACAACTCAATGTTCCTCATCTCCGTGTTCCATGAGTCTCACGTCTTCAAGCTCCACGTCTCAGAGTTCCACGAGTCCTACATCACTAGTTTTTACATCGCCTGCTGCAGAGGCTCCATCTTTCTTCACGTTACCTGCTACAGAGGTTCCAACGCTCTTTACGTCACCTGCTGCAGAGGCTCCTCGTCTCTCCTCGTCTCCTGCTGCAGAGGTTCCATCTTTTTCCACGTCGCCTGCTGCAGAGGCTCCTTGGCTCTCCACGTCGCCTGCTGCAGAGGCTCCTTAGCTCCCCATGTCACCTGCTGTAGTTCTCCAGGACTCCTTGTCACTTGTAGCTGAGCCCGAAGCCTCCACGCTAGTTGTAGCTCCACAACTCTCCGTGTCGCCTGCAACAGCCATTCAGGACGCTTTGTTACCAGCTGCAGCTGCCCAGGTCCCAGTGTTGCCAGCTGTGGCTCCCAAGGCCCTTTGTGTTGGACGGCCTCCCGGCCGTCTCCCTGAACTGGTCCCTGTCACTTAACAGCCTCTCAGCCACCCACCTGAACTGGTCCCTGGCACTGAACGACCTCCCCGTCGTCCCCCTGAACTTTGGCCCCGTGCTGGACGGCATCCCGGCTGCCCACTTTGATCTGCTCTGACCCAGTGATGGATGGTCTCCTGATCATCTGGACTTTTGTTTCCTTGTGTTTAGTCTTTGTGTTTAGTTCCCAGGCCTCGTCTTGTCGGTTTTTGGTTTCTTGCCCTTGTGTTTTTCCTCGTGCCCCTTTGTTTTCTTCTTGCCCTCCATCCTGGCAGTTCCTCCTTCCGCTGGCCTAAGTTTTTTTTTGGGAGGGGGCTTTCTCGGGACACCCAGCTGTTTGTAATCATGCCCTGTCTGGTCTGTGTACAGTACTGTATATACTTGTAAATTTTTCCGTGAGTTTTGTCCTTTGTTGGTTCGTTTTCGTTGGGTACAGTCCTTGTCTTGTTCTGAGTCCTGTTCCGAGTCCCGTCCCAAGCCTTTTTCCGAGTCCGCTCCTAGTGACGTAAGTTTTGTTGCCACAACAGCCACTTTATGTTATTTATTAAAAGTAGGTTTTCTAAGTCCTGCCTCTCGAGTCCTGCCTGCACTATAGGTTCATTCCTGTCCTAGATAAATCCTGACAGTTTAGGTAGTTTGCCCAAAAAAGTCTAAATTGTTTTACCAAACAAACAATGGGATTTTGGATAAATGCTTGAGAAAATCCAGCCTTCTTATCTAAGCTCTATAGCTCTGGTAAGCGTTGACCCTGACATGATCTGCTTGTTGAACCCATGTGCAGGAAGACACTGAGAGACTCCAGTAAAAACAAGTAATAAGTTTATTTTCTAAATAAACTAAACAAAAAACTGTTGGGGCAGCAAGCTTACTTTTAGGAGGACATATGATGCGTTTGAGGCTCAGCTAGCGGAATCTTCTTTCCGTTTTTCTCGTCCCTCATCAGGAAACGAGTGGAGTGATGCCTCTGAGCATTTGAGAGGTATCTTTGTACCTCTAGGGCCTTTAACCCACCTATATATTTTACCTTTATTTATCCTTAGCGTCTAGACCTTTTACTGTCTCCTTTATCAATTCAGAAGACAGTTCGCCTCGAACATCAAGAGGGTTTAAATTCAGTTTAACGGTCGAATATGCAGAGTTCAGGTCATGAGACCAACAGGTTCTGCTTACCTGAGATGATGAGGTGCGCCGTTTCCTCTCAATGGTCAAGTCGACCTGTCCAAAGGGGTCCAAAATGTTTACCTGGTACCAATCACTTCGGGGGGTCACCATTTGTTGAAGGGGTTCTTCCCTTCCGCGCATTCGTAGACCGGACCAGGCAACTCACAGGAGACTTCACCTTAGTTTAAAGAGGATTTAATACACACCCCAGTTAAAGCATTACAAAAACAAAGTTCCGAAATGCATTTAGGGAGACAATGGAAGCATTACTTCACCTGAGAAGTTGCTCAGCTCAAGATTGTCTGACACTACTTTCTGTTGCCGGATAATATAAAACCTTCATGAACCCGCCCCCTTCTTGGAGGAGCCTCTCACCTGATTGGATGACCACCTACTCAATCTACAGTTACCATGTCAACAAAATGGTCATATTTCTTATCTTTCAAGTGAAAACTAGTTTTATCTGGCTTTTGGTACCAGTCTCGAAAGTTACCTTTGTTCTGTCTGCAGAAAAACAAGTTATAGGCCCCTCCTTGCACCTCAGTGCTACACTACATGAAAGCAAGTATTCCACCTCTATGTTATAAAATATACGTGAAAACAGTTTATAAAACATACAAAAATATAAATATGATGTGAATAAAGTGTAGAATATAAAATAGTGAACATCCAGTGTACAACAGATCTATCTATAAAAAGTGAATAAAAGCGCAGAGTATACAAATATATGATGTGATTTTAAAATGTGTCCAGTGATTAACACAACAAGTCAGTATATTTCATCAGTATTCAAATCAAAGTTGCATAAAGAATGCAAGACATTAAAGTTATTTATTTATTATTAGTTATATACTCAGGAGTATGTTGAGGTAGTGGCCTCATTTAGTCTGAGCTTATACAACAAAAGAAAATAACGTGACATCATATAAAATATGTAAAAATGTAGGAGCTGATTATGTCCAGTTCCATCCTCTCTTCTAATATTTTCACTTGTCCCTGAAAGTCAGCCAGCAGTGAGAACTGCAGCTCTCTGGAAATGCTAAATGTAGTAAAGTAGTCCCTCGCTACTTTGCGGCTCGTATTTTGCAGATTCGCTATATCACGGTTTTTCAAAGTACCGTACACAATTGACTGATGGATGAGCCATGGATTGTTTATTTAAAATAAAATTATTTTAAATGATTTTGCACCATGTGTGCAGCCCACAAGTGCAGGGGAAAACGCCCTCCTACAGCTGATCAGCTGATCTTCTCTGCAACGCACACATTTCTCCTGCTACATTGGCTTTGTGAAGAATTAACCCTTTACTGTCCAGATGCACTGATCGACTTTTGTCTTCCAACTTAAAAAATTCAAAGTACTTTGTATGTCACATTGTAAAATCGTCATATTTTTAATTATTTTAGAACTTATATGTTCAGATTTTACAGTGTCGTTGATCAAGAAGTACATTTCTGTTATGCTGCAGAGCTATGTGAAGGGTTAACCTTTGCTGTCCTGCTGCACTTCTCTTCTTTAGAATTTAAATGCTGCAATATTTTAAATAAACAATCCATGCTGGATGGATTGTTTATTTAAAATATCACAGTGTTTAAATTTTAATTGTTTATTTAAAGAGGGAGATTGGGAGTATCAGATGACGAGTGAGTGTGACTGCAGTCTGGCACATGTCATGACAAAGTTCACTGTACTTTAACTGAACTTGAACTTGGACTACTGTATCCCTACTTCTCAGTTTTTCACTTATCACAGGTGGGCGTGGTCCCAACACCCGTGATAAATGAGGGACTACTGTAAATCCATCTTTCTCCTGGGAGTAAATGCAGGTTCTCACAAATATGTCCTTAAAAATAATGTCAACTGTACAAAAATATACTATCTGTTTTCCCCCCACTTTAGGACAAATTTTTAATGTTGGCATGGGAGCATGGAAAGTATCCAACCAAATGAGTTTAGTGTTTAAAAATCAACACATTTATCAAATATATTTAGATAAGCAGCAAATATTAAACAGATGGATGAAGGCAGGTTGTATATTATAATTAAAGGTATGAATTCTGTTCTTACATTTACCAGAAGGATTTTAATTTATTCCATTGTTTTTAACCAGTCTCTGATGGTGCATTGTGGGTATAAGCGCAGTTGAAGCCAGATGATGGCTAAATCTATGATGATATATTAGCCTCCAAGATGACTCAGATCATTATAATGTTGCCAGTTTTGCTGGGTGATGCTCTTCCTCAATCAGATTATATGTCAACAATGCCATCTGTCCCTGCATCAAGCTGCCAGATATGGCATCATTTCTCCACACTTTTTTGCATATTCTTTTCAGCCAAGATGACAGAAGAAAAAAATATCTGAGTTGTATGCGGTTGAAATGAGAGCAGAAGCCTAATCAAAACTCTTAACACTGTTCTGTTTTGTTCAGCTGGTCTTGAACTGTATGCTGTAAAAGTGGTTTCTTTTAACTATTTTTATAAAAACATTTGTATAGACCAATATGCGGATCTCACTATGACCTACACAATTCATAGGGATCCCAAATAGCAAATTGTCATCTGGACATGGACTAAAAGTCTCATCTAGACCCAGATTACTCTGATGCATGCTCAATAACCCAGACCCAGATTAGTTGTTTAATTTAAATACAGTTTTTATTTTCACATTTTCCCACATTTGAAGGAACTTACTTTAGAATTTATGATAATTCCTGCGGTCCACACAATAAGAGAAACCCAGGAAAGGTCAAACCCAGTGCTGTATATAGACACTATCACAGAGACAGAAGAACAGGATGAGGACAGTGCATATGCAGAAATAAGTCTGGAACAAGATAATGTGAAACTAACATTCAAGTTAGACACAGGAGCACAAACAAATGTGATACTCACAAAATACTTTAAAACGCTCATGCCAAAAATTATATTGAAGAATTACAACTACAAACTGTATGGATATGGAGGACAGCTGCTTAAGGTGACAGGTCACTGCACCCTTGACAGCAGATACAAAAACAAAACAACAAGATAGAGATGCTACGTCATAGACCGCAATAACTCACCTATTCTAGGTTACAAAGCTTGTAAAGCCTTTGGACTCATGAAAGTTGTATATGCAGTCTCCACTGAAAACAACACAACCACAAACCAGCCAACTGACATAATAAGAGAATACTCTGTTTTCAAAGGCATTGGTGTTTTTCAGGGTGAATGGAGCTTCAGAATTGACACAAGTGTAACACCAGTGGTTTGTCCCCCAAGGAGGGAACTAGAAAATATGGAACAACACGGCATCACATGTAAAGTAACAGCTCCAACACAGTGGGTGAATGCACTCGTAATCTGTGAGAAACCAAAAACAAACTAACTTGGTATATGTTTGGACCCAAGAGCCCTGAACAAAGCTATAATGAGGCCACATTATCCCCTCCCAATGCTACATAACCTACAAGTTGGATGGAGCAAAATATTTTAGCACACTAAATGCTAGATCTGGTTAGTGGGCCATCAAACTAATGCCTCTTTTCCACCGCTCGGCTCGGCTCGGGTTGGATCGGCTCAGATCGGCTCAGTTCGGGTCGGGTCACATCTATGTTCTGTTTCCACAGCTTTTTTGTACCCCTTCTGTGGGCGGGGTCCAGAATCCTACTCGTCTTACCACATGGTGGCAGTAGTGTTCCCTCAAGCTATTTACTACAGTACTAGCCACCACTAGAAGAAGAACACAATAAAGGCTTTGACAGAATGTTGTGAAAGAGATGTCATGCTATAATGAGTACCTCATGAGCTGTAATCTTTAAACCCAATTCATAATCCTACCTTGTTGCCTTCTTTAAACCCATGTATTTTCCAATTTAGTATTTTTACAATAAAGATGTATTAAAGCATATTTTATTATTTAGTTATGCACAAGGTGCTTGATAAAGTTGCAAAACCATATTTGTCTGAGCTGCTTCAACCTTCCTGCCCTCCCCGTTCTCAGATCAGCTGAGCAGTTGCTGCTGACAGTCCTCAAAACTTTTTAAATCTTATTTAAAAACACACATTTATTCCTTGGCTTTTAACACGTGATCTTATCTTTTATGGCATGTTAACACACCTGCAGTAAGACTGGTATATGTATTTATTTTTGTATGCTTTTTATAGTTTTTAATTAACTTGTCTTTTATGTTATTGTACAGCACTTTGGTTGACCCTGTGGTTTTTAAAATGTGCTTTATAAATAAAGTTGATTTAAAACATCACACTGTGATCTTTGAAACTGCCAGAGTTTCCCTGGTAAAGTTGCTGCTGGGTGGTAGATGGTAGATGGATGGTCTGTGAATTCTTTAACTTTAAACTGTCCAAAGGACTTTGGCCACTTTTAATTTTTGACTTTTTTTGTATGACTTCATCCTAGAACCAAATAATTTATAACGTAATAACAGTTGAGCAGATTCTAATAATCTTTATCTTATGATTCTTTAAAGGTCAAATGCAAATGGAAAGTTCTCTTAACTTCCAGTATGGATTTAAACACAATACACACTTCACATTATAAAATAAGTTTAGGAAATTGAATGTTCGAGGACACCACTTAAGAAAATATAACGTTTAATAGGAAAAGTTTGAAGTGACAAACAGAAGTAACAAATTTCCATCTGGTGTCTCACGTCTTCCTCCAGAAGATGACACAGGTTGTTGAATTCTGGTGATTTTCTTCTGTTGACTGTAAAAGAAAAATGTGATTAATTTAGTCCAGAAACTGTTTTTTTTTTTAAACAACACAGTGTGATCACAACATGTTCATATACTGACTTTATCCTGTTGGAGTTATTTGAAATAAAATTCAATGTTTTATAGACATAAATGTGTCAAGCTACCTCCATTATTTTTCTCCCTTGTACTTTGTATCACATATCATCAATTATATCAAAAACCACATAGCTGATATTTTTCAAAAAAATATAGTGTGATCACAACATGTTCATATACTAAATGTATCCTGTTGGAGTTATTTGAAATAAAATTCGAATTTTTATAATTTATTTTCGTTGTGCAAGCACAGGTTTGGAAGAAGTCAAAGCGAAACTACTTTAAATGCAGCAGATTTGACCACTACGTGACAATATTAAAGCGTGGTTGAGCTCAGGAACCCTCGTACTATAAAGTCAGCTATGAAATATATTTTATATCTGTTCATTGAGCTACATTTAAAGACATAAAGCCGCCCGCGCGCCGCGCGTTGCTCGTGGCGAACCTACTTTTTAAAATCCTGCAGTTTTGAGCAATACGTGATTTTATTAAGGACACGTTCAGCTGAAGACCCATCTTTGCTATAAATTTAAAAACAAATAATTGTTTTTACCGTGTTATTCATGTAAAGTCCTGCCGTGATCGCTTCCCTCTCTTCCGTGAAAACAGCTTGAGTCTCCTCCTCCCTCCTTCCGGTGCGGGTGAGCTCGCCTCGGCACCCCTCTGAAACCAGCCCAAAAATCTCAAGAAATCTGGCGCGGCGCAGCACGGAATATCCGGTGGGAAAGGATGAAAGGGGATCTCTGCGACGCACATATGACGTAACATCCGACCCGTGCCGACCGGTGGAAAAGGGGCATTAGAGAAGAGTCATGACTGCTTACTACTTTTAACACCATCTTTGGCAGATATTGTTTCCTCAGGCTGCCGTTTGGCATTGTGTTTGACCAAAATTAATTTCAAAGGAGGATTGATGAAACACATGAGGGTCTGGAAGGAGTGGCTGGCATCGTAGATGACATCATTGTGTTTGGGAAAAAAGAAGAGCACAACCGAAACCTCAGAGCTATGCTCAGCTGAACAAGTGAAAAGGGTCTAAAGCTCAACCCAGACAAATGTTACATCTATGTCGGCAAAATCAATTATTTTGAACACAAGCTCACAGCAAATGGACTTGAACCAGATCCCATGAAAGTGAAAGTGATCTGCAACATGCCACCACCAGAAAATGAAGCAGAGCTGGAGACAATCCTTTGCATGGTGAATTATCTAGTAAAGTTTGCACCAAAACTCGCTGAGGTAAGTGCACCGCTCAGACAACTTCTACGGTGTAAGAATTATGAGGAGGTCAATATTAATACTGACCTCTTTATCTTAATTAATTTACTTATTCAGATTGAATAGTAAATGTTCACGGATTCTGTTCTTTTTCAGTTTACCCAATATTTCTGTGGTCTTTATGATGGATAAATAAACAGAGCCATTAAGTGACAATGGACACGTTAACTTAGTTTGATATGTCAAAGAGACACTATCATTTATTTAAAATAAATCAACTAAATTAACACCATTACACTTGATTGACATGATTTCACTTTCTTTCAATTCAAATACGTCAGCACACTTGATTTAACACAACAGACATAAATACTAGATGTTACACATATTTAGTCTGAGGGGCATTTCAGCTTAAAATATAGTTTCCAGCTTAGGTTGAGAGGGAAAAGAAATAGGAGGAAAGATTTAAGAAGAAAATTATCCTGAGCATGAGACCAGAGTGACACTTCTCATCCGACTTCTGCTAAAATCCAAGTACGTTTTGTAAACAGCCCTTTACCTTTTGACGACAGCCCGGTAAGAGGGAAGACACCAGCCTTCAGATGCACAGAGTCCTTTAGTCCCAGCACGTCCAAAACTGGTTTTAGTTTACGTTTCAACGTCTCCTGGCTTCCGCGTTGGTCATCAGAGAATATGTCAGCTTCAGGCCTCTGACTTCAAGAAGAGATGTTTCTCAAAGAAAGTTCATTAGGAACTTTGGAGCTTTTGCTCGGGGAACTGGATGGAGGCGTCCATCAGTTCTAGCTGACAAGTTAGTCTTTGGCTCTTGACCAAGCTTGACCAGCTGCAAGGCAGAGAGCTTTCAGGTCTCCGTCCATTCAAACTCTCTGTCCATTCAAAGACTCTGTCCATTCAAAGACTGAAGCGTTTCCGCCCAGTTAGAACTTAAAAAGACAGGAACACAGAGAGGAGTTCACTTGCCTTATCAAACCCAAGGTTACAAGCCAGCAGCAGAGGGAAATGTTTAGGAACAGACAGAGAAAGCTGGAGCCTTGTTCATGAAAAACAACTGATTAAACTGTCTTCTTATTTCTAAACAAAACAGTCGGGTCTCTGTGACCCGATATTTCCCTTTAACACAGCAGTGAACACAGTTTAACTCTCACAGAATAACACAGCTTAAAAGCACACATCATGAAAATGACGAAAGTTATTCTTTTGATCACATTAGAATAAAATCAAAGATAGAAATAGTCTCTTTTGGTGACTATATTTATCAGATTATAGCTAAATGAATGATTTTGTAGTAAATGTCTTGCTTTACTGAGTGGTCAGTAAAGGTCATCACTGGACAGTTCAAAGACCCTAATTTGACCCTGGGTAGGTCCATTACATCTCCCCCCTTTTGGAAGCCATCGCCAGTCCTTGGGGATGGGGTCCAACACGAAAGGAAACCTTGAACTGTCTTTGATCTTGAAGTAATCCAGCAAGTGGAAAAGAAAAATCAAAAATTATAATCCCATAAAGTTTTGGAAATTCCATACTGTTCGGAGGTAATCCCATTGCGAAAAGCTTTTAATCCTTCGGAAAACAAAGTCTGTTAACTCTTGGAAAACAAAGTCTGTGATCCTTTGGGAAACAAAGTCTTATAATCCACAGCGGTAATTCCATAGCAGTAATTCCACAACGATTAGCTTTGTTGATTGATCAGCACCAATTGTTTTCATAATCAGCATGTAGAGGGGATCCCTCGATTGACGCAGAGGAGGCGGCCCTTGGACGAAGGTTGAAGACCAAGCGTTGGAGCTGCAGGTACCCACATCGATGGTTGGTGGCTGGTTGGTTTCCAGTCAGTGCCACTCTGGTTCTATGTGTCATGCAATTATGTGGTTTTTTAAGGTGGGCTTATGATTGGGATTTTACATTAAGCCTTACCTATATGCACCTGGTATGTAAGCTATCATGGTTTAGATCAGCTACACTTACCAATTAAGGGGTGGATCAATTCTGTAAATTTAGATATAGGGATTTGTACCTATAAAATTTTGGAGGGCTTCTGTAACGAAGGCCTCTAATTCCAAACTATTCCTCCATTCATTACTTAGTTTAGGTTAAACTAAAATAAAAATGAAATATAGTTTGATCTAAATGTCTGTTGTCTTTTAGACGAACGACGTAGGATTTGGTATTCCTAATAAATTTTGAAGTCTATGGCGAGACTCATCAAAATGAATAGACAATCTAGAATTGAAACGATCGGATCGGTTCAATTTAGAAATTGTGAGGTCAATGTAGTTTATTGTACTTTGAGCAACTTTAAACTACATTGACTCTTCGACGATTGAGATTTAACAAAACGAACTGCATGTTGGCATAGTTAAATCCATATCATTCATTAACCAATGTTAATATAAAACCTTTTGGCTGGGAGTGTTCAGAACCAAACAATATCTCAACTAATGACAACAGTAATGACTAAACAACAAGGAAACAACGTTTCACTGCTTCGACACACTCTTGTCGTCAGATTCCAAAATGCAACACACAAGAAAAACAGTCTCAACTTTATGACCGAGGTCAAAATTAAATCTCGTGGATTTAAACGGTTGTTAAGGTTAGTTTTTGTTGTGGGTTTTAGGCTTAGCGTTTCTAAGTTCAAATTGGACAATGCGACTTATAGGGTGGGAAAGTACGGTAGTTTAAACCTGATTAGTTTATTTACTAACTTGTGTTTGGACGACCTTATTATCCCATGAAGTCGGTGAGTTTGTGAGATCTTTGTCTTTTGTGGAGTCATTGAACGCCTTGTAAGGTTTGATCTGATTTCGATGTACCCATTTAGCAATTGGCTCTTTGCGGCCTTTGCTGATTTTGATTTCGTAGACGACTGAGGACACTTTGTCTGTTATCAGATGAGGTCCAGTCCACCTGGGCATTAGTTTGCGGGCGAGAGTTCCGGTCTCGGACCCTCCTTTCCCGGTTGCTGGAGCGAACGTATAGTACCAGACTCTGTCTCCCACTTGGAGTTCATTGTGAGAGGCCTTCTGGTCGTAGTACGCCTTGCGTCCTTCAGCGGATTTTTCCAGGTTTTTCTGGGC
>JBBPBX010043912.1:0-18861 GCA_038048925.1 Garcialebias charrua
TATCAAATGGTAGCTCCCAAGCTGCCAGCCCAGTGCGGCGCAGTCTCTTAAAGGGATCAGCGCTTTAAGAGGCTGCAGGCTGCAGTCTCTTAAAGTGATCAGCGCTCCCTCCCTTTAAGAGGCTGCAGCCTGCAGCCTAAAGTCAGGGACAAGTCGATTTTGAGCAGATTCATTCAACCGTCATCATTTTCCCCGTGCGTCTATCGGCCCATTCATGACGCGGCCCATCGGGAAAACTCCCGAATCTCCCGATGGCCACTCCGCCCTTGATCAGACCTAAATTAGATCCTGTTGTTTCTTGTTCCATCACCCAAACTATTTTCTGCTTCCCAAAATGAAGACAAATAGCTCAAATCTTCACAGATTGCTAAATTCGTCAGGTTTTAAATTGTCCGCTATTAAAGAGACCCGAGCCCTCTGCCCAATGTGACATCACAGATGGTGCGTTCATGTGTAATTGGATTTCCCATGATTAAACACGGCTTGAAGTTCAAAATCACCTTTAAAGCAAAATTAAAGTGATTTATCATTTTGTTTGCATAAAACAACATATTTAAATGATAAAATATATATTTTGAGCAATTTTATGAATAGTGAAAAAATCATGTCAGTGGACCTTTAAATTGTCCGCTATTAAAGAGACCAGAGCCCTCAGCCCGATTTTACGTCACAGATGGTGCATTCGCATGTAATCGGATTTCCCATGAATAAACACGGCGCAAAGTTTAAAATCAATTTTAAAGCAAAATTAAATTGATTTATCATTTTGTTTGCAAAAAACGACCATATTTAAATGATAAAATATACATATTTTGAGCAATTTTATGCATAGTAAAAAAAATCACGTCACCCCACCTTTAAAGTGTCTGTGACATCATTTTTTAACTTTGCATATAGTGACACAACATAAATATGTTGTATCATTCAACTATGTTCGTTTTAGCAAACAAAATGATATATTAATGAAAATTCCTTTCAAAGTGAGTTTAAAATTAAAAACCGTTTTTCTTCACGGGACTTCCGACTACACATGAATGCAACATCTGTGACGTAGGATGAAGAACGTCTTTAGAACGCCCCTTTTACATATTCATGGCGGACAATAAATAAACCGACTAATTTATCAATCTAAGTGAAGATTTGAGCGATTTGTGTTTGGGAAGCAGAAAGTTAGATGAACAAGAAACAGCAGGTTCTAATTTAGGTCTGCACCTGTATTTATTTGAGTTTTACCTTTTCAGGAAGCAAGGGAGCTCCGAGGGGGGGTAGCTTTATTTATTCCATTCTTGACGAAGTATTTCTTCTTTTGGGAAAGTGAAAAGGCTAACTTGTTCACTGATGATGTTAGAACACCCAAATGCGACACAACGTAACGGCATTTTTCAAGTTATACCAAAAAAAAAAAGGCAATCTGCCAGAGAATGAGTATGCGTTATCATTGCAGACGCACACTGAGGTTCTTCATCCTACGTCACAGATGTTGCATTCGCGTGTAGTCGGATGTCCCGTGAAGAAACACGGTTTTTAATTTCAAACTCACTTTGAAAGGAATTTTCATTAATATATCATTTTGTTTGCTAAAACGAACATAGTTGAATGATACAAGATATTTATGTTGTGCAATTTTATGCATCGTTACAAAACCATGTCACAGACACTTTAAACATTTTATTGTATCTAGAGATGTTGGTGGCCACAGGAATGAAAGTG
Organism: Garcialebias charrua; assembly: GCA_038048925.1. Taxonomy (NCBI): domain Eukaryota; kingdom Metazoa; phylum Chordata; class Actinopteri; order Cyprinodontiformes; family Rivulidae; genus Garcialebias; species Garcialebias charrua. The sequence continues at coordinate 1,711 of JBBPBX010043912.1, forward strand.
AAACTGCTCATCTAGAAAAAAATCAGGCCCTTTCAGTAGAAAACCACACAATCTAAGATGAAAACATTCAGCTCTCGGAGAGCACAAGGCAACTCGGGGTTTCAACAAACGGCCGACACCGTACCACGCTTCCTTCTACACTCATACGCTCAGATCTCCCTCGTTTCGTGACGTACTGGTTCCCAGTGCAGGTGGGCTCGCTGGGAGCTGAGGGTGGAACAAAGCTCTGGTCTCCTCCGCCTGACCTCTCAGCTGTCCCGAGGGGAAGTACCTCTCCTTAAGCTCGTGTTGCTCCCCTGTCCGCAACTCCGACTCCGTCGTGACGCTGACGACGGGTAACAAACTGCTCTGGGTCTCCGCCCCCGAGCCTAGTTCACAGCTTGTGTCCTCGGGAATTATGGGTATTCTGTGGTTAAGTTCGCAGCAGCCCTGTCCTGAGCAGGCCTCGGAGTCTGCGTGTGCATACTGTACGTTGACAGCGTAGTCCTCGGTGAAGTGTCCCGGCGCGGCCCTGTGGACCTTCATCTCTTTGTAGAAGCAGCAGGGCAGCCCTTCATAGCTCACCTGCTCTGACGGAGGACACAGGCGCTCCGGGACAAAGTAGTTCTTCGAGGCGGCGCTCTGAAAGTCCGCCCCCCTCTGACAGCGTCCCGAGGCTACAGGCCCAGCGTGGTCCGAGTCCTGCCCTTTGCACTCGGCTTTGGGAGGAACGACCTCGAAACAGCAGCTGCAGGCAGCGGCCCCCGGTTCCCCCGACTCCTCCAGGACCCCCTTCCCCCTGTCGGCTGCGGCGGCCTCCGGAGCCCCAGCTGAGGTAGAGCTGCTGTTCTCCCTGGGTTCCAGTGACGAACGACTGCTATGGTTGGGCTCCAAGCTGCAGTTGGAGTGGTGCTCGCTGCGTCCTGATGCTCCTGAAGGCAGCTGGAGGCAGTCGTGTCCCAGCGACGCGGGGACCGCCGAGTCCTCCGCAGGAACCGTCGTGCAAGCTGCAGTCCCCGCCTCCCCGGTGGAGCCCCTACAGGGGCTTTTGCTTCGGTACACGTAGGGGTCGTAGTCGCTGCTCAGCGAGCTGCGGAACGTGGAGCAGCTTCCGTACACGCCCTGGTTGCTGACCTCGGTACAGTCCAACATGGAGTCGCTGGAGGAGCAGTGGCACTGTCCGGAGCTGCTGCTGCTGCTGTCGCTGCCGGGACAGTCGGCCAGGTAGCCGCTGCACACCGAGCGGTGGCCGTGGTAACAGCTCAGCCCGGAGGTGCTGCCGCCGTCTCCTACTCTGGAAGAGGAGGGAGGTGCCATGTGCACCACCGTGGGGTACAAGAGTCCTTGTTGAAATGCTCTGCTGTGGGGGCCCTTGTGGGCTCCCGCCACGCCACCGAGCTGCCCCGGCACAGCGGGCCCCTGGCCCCCTTCAGCCTGCTGCGGGAACGACAAGCCCTGGAAGTAGTAGTGCTGGTACATGGTCTCGTACTGGGAAAAACAAGCCGCCCGCGAGAAGCTGCGTCCGTGGAACTTGGGTCGTTTAAAAGTGGCGTGATGCGGCTGGGCGGGGTAGGCGGGGGGTCCGCGGTGCTCCAGTCTGCAGTGGTGGGGGTTGAGCGAATGCTCCAGGTGGAGGGTGGGGTGGTAGCTCCGCAGGAAGGCAGACGTCGATTGGGGTGGGTACAGACCTTGAGGATCTGGGTGCTGGTCCACCGTGAGGACGGTGATGGGGTTGCCGTGGGGGTCCATGCTGGTTCTGGTTGGATAGGCCGTCACCTGGCCGGCTCGGTGCACCCTGCCAGGGTAATGGACCGGGAGAACCACCCGCTGCCTGCCGTGCATCGCACTGCCGGGGTCGATGCACGCTGGTCCTGGATTCCCCTTCTTTTGCTCTACGTTAGAAACATGAGACACGATCAGCGTCCATCAGACACGTTGATCACACGTGAAGCTCGTTTTTATTGTTTTAGGTGAACGGCCGAGTCCAACTCACCTATGATGTTGTGTCTGCAGTGGGGGCAGGTGTGGTGCTGCAGCAGCCAGGGGTCCACACACTTTTTATGAAATCTGTGAGCACAAGGGATCACCCGCAACTCCTGAACAGACAATACAAATTTTTTTTTAAACATTTCTCCTGAGATATTTTCAACAATGTACATAAACCATGAAATACACAAATGTGTGGATTACAATTTAACTTCATACAAAGAGCCGCGTAATTTAATAAGACACACAAAATACACGCCTGTACTTTCCTAAACAGGCAATTTCAGTGTTTATTTGAATAAGATTTCTAAGGAAAAGTTCGATGAACAATTTTTAAGTTGGGTTGTGAGATTAAATATCAATGACTACCGGTAGTATTTGACATACAACAGAAACTCAGGAGGAAGATTATGTACTGTCTATTATTCATAGAGCTCATAAAAATGAACTACCAGTGAATATACAAATGTTCTTTGTCAAACATATGAGTTGTTATAATCTTAAAGGAATAGAGATTTTTGTGAAACCAAGATATAGAACTGGTTTGAGGGGTCGGTCAACGCCAATCAAAGGAATTGAACTTTGGAATAATTTGGAAACTGGTATTAAAAATGCTAAATCAATGACCATTTTTAAAAATACGATCAAAACAAATTTCTTGCAAAAATATAAATGATAACAATATTATGTACCGGTAATAGATTTCTTCTTTGAAATTCTCTTTCCTGGAACTATATGAGCCGTTTTCTTTTCTTCAATATGAAACCTCTTAGATTTTATTTTATTTTTTTGGTATTGTTTGAACTATCTTTGTAATGGGGGCAGAAAAAATAAGATTTTTTTCTTCTGTCTGCATCCCTTCATTTTACTTTTATACTGTATGGTCTCAAATGTGAGATTGTTCTTGTGTTGTATTTAAAATGAATACATTTAATAAAAAATAAAAAAAAGATTTCATGGTGAGGTTCAGCCAACAATCGTTCAAGAAAGAGTCTCACAGATGTCACCAGAACGTCTTTCAAGTTTTTCTGGGTTCTTAATTTTCTCATGAGTTACTGAAATGTTCAGCCCCGTCGCTTGAATTTTAAAACCTGTTTCAAAAAAATGATTTACCTTTTGGCGTCTGCACCTGCCTCTGACAGAAAACACCCAAGGTTCATGTATACCGGTAGGTCTAAAAACCCCACAGATGATAAAAAAAATTATTAAAAAGTGGTTCCAATCTGCCTGTCTTCATTTTAAACATGCACTCTAGTAGATCAATTCATAAATACAAGGGCAGCTGCCAAACTGGGAACAGCGCGAGCCCAGATGTGATGTAGGCGGAGCTGGGCAACAGGACAATGTGCACAGTCACCAATAGTTTGGTTAATTGTGCACAGAAAATAAGCGTCAGTATATAAAAACATGGATAGACGGTCACAAACACTAAAAGTTGTTGTAACCTCGTGTATTTTTTATGTTTCCTGACAGTCGCAGTTCAGTGAGATGACACCAGTATGTTTACGTCTCGTCAGACTGCAGACATCCAGTCTGAGTCAGCTGATCGTCCACACGGTGGAAGCAAAGCTACAGAAAGACTGTGGCTAAATAAAGTAGAGCTTCTAAGAAATAAACATCACACACAGGCTGGATCCTACACTAAAACACAAAAACATCTATTAGAAACAGTTTAGCTGTTTTCTGAAAAAGAAAAAAGACAGCGTGCTTATCAAGGGAAGACATGAGGACACTGTCCAGCTGGTCCAGCAGACAGAATCTGCTCGTCCTCCAAAATGTTGGGTTGTCTGCAACTTTACAGTAAAGAAGGTGAAACGTCTAAAGAAAAATGTAATTTAATAAGTATATTGTACTAAACACAAAGTTTACTGTGTACAAATGTTCTCGGTCGGCCATCTTGTGGGCTGCTGGGAATTTCCAAGATACTGAGTGTCAGACTCTGAGGGGCTGCTCGAGTGAAACTTCCTCATCCTCCTCATCACTTTGCAAGAGAGGCACTCGCACCATCTCACATAAAGAAGACTATACTGTGTACATGACCTTAGTAAAAGTATACTGTGTACATGACCTTAGTAAATGTACATGATCTTAGTAAAAGTACACAGTAGTGTTGCATGATGATGCTGCTCAATAATCCAGGTAGAACAATGTAACAAAGTGAAGTTCGGTCCTCTGGACGGAGAATCTGACTTCACTTTGTTCCACCTGAGACGACTTCATGAAAAAAAAGTTCAGATTAAACAGAGACTCACAACTTTCATATCATCTTGGGCATACAAATATTAGTCTCTTAGTGTTAGTTCATTCAACCTTTATTTAAACAGATAAGTCACATTGAGCCTCAAAGACTCATTTACAAGTGTGATCTGTTGGACACTGACAGACAATATGATAATATGGTTTTATTATAAGAACTAAATAAACCGATGCGGCCTCCTCTCTCTCTCTCCCTTCCTCTTGAGTTCGGTCACACACTGGTTGTGATGGTGTTTCAGTTCTGGTGTCTCCCCCGGCTGCAGTGACCTGGTCACGTGTGAACACATATGTTTAATATGTAGAGGTTTAATAATTTATTACATGTCATCACCTTCTGTTAGGGCAGCAGGGTGTCCTTCATGGAAAACAGTCCTGGAAACTAGGGATGGGGCCGATCCGATCCAGTATCGGTATCGGCATCCGATACCAGCATAATTTAAGTATCGGATTTTCCGATCCAACCTGCCGATATTTCCGATACTTTCTAGATGTCAGAGAGCACGTATGTTGCACCATACTCTGTGACTTCGGTCTTAACATTGTGTGAGGTAAACCCAGAGAAGACACTCTGAGCCTCACTACAGTAATTCACAAACTAATAGTAATAGCACACAAGAGGCAGGTCTCTACCACAGACGTCCTTCTGACTCATGGTGCAGCCCGGAACACTAGTCTAAAATACTGCTAAGCATTATGGGAAATCAACACAGTCCCAATTTTTTAGTTTTATTTTTGATTGTGGCACTATGAGTTGTAATTCTTGTTGGTTTTGATCAACAGATACAGATTTAAACTATGCATTGAATTTATAAATGTAAATTCAATGTACAGTATTGTTTAAATCTGTATCTGTTGATCAAAACCAACAAGAATTATATCTCATAGTGCCACAATCAAAAACTAAACAAAAAAACGGGATTTCCCAGAATGCTTAGCGGTATATTAGTGTTCAATTATAGTTTAAATCTGTATCCATTGATCAAATTCAACAAGAATTACAACTCGTAGTGCCACAATAAAAAATAAAAAATGAGGACTGTGTTAATTTCCCATAATGCTTAGCAGTATTTTAGACTAGTGTTCCGGACTGCACCATGAGTCAGAAGGACGTCTGTGGTAGAGACCTGCCTCTTGTATGCCATTAGTTTGTGAATTACTGTAGTGATGCTCAGAGTGTCTTCTTTGGGTTTACCTCACACAATGTTAAGACAGAAGTCACAGAGTATGGTACAACATACGTGCTCTCCATTCAAGAACTTAATTATTACATTCTCTTATACCTGAATGCCGATATCGGATCGGAAAAGTATCGGTATCGGTCGATACCCAGATTTAGGAATCGGATCGGATGTAAGAAATGTGGATCGGTGCATCCCTACTGGAAACACTGGTTGGTGCTCTCACCTGCAGCCTGTGAGTTGTGATCACCTGCTCTGCTCTGACCGGGTCAAACTGGGGCTCTGGTTCTGTTTATTTCTTGAACGCAGCGTCACTTTAATCCCCGCATCATTGTTAGATTGGACGGCTTTAAAAAAAAGACCCCAACAAAACACATGTCCACCCCCCCACTTCATTTTTTACAGATGACAAATCTGTTGCTGCGACGGAGAACTTTAATCCACGTCTGCTTCTCTTGGTTGTCCAACCCCGACAACTTCAAGGCGAGATCTGGTCGGACAAACGGAAACCGTTTATGTCGACCCCCCCTCATGTAAAAAGTGTCTCGTTCACTTGAAGGAACACGGAGATAAAAGCCGGAGCGCTCTGAGTTACATTACTCCCCAGCAACAAGTGTGTTACTGACACAGAATGTGCTGCTTCAGATATGACTCATCTTCAGGCTGTTTTCCAGCAGAGCTTTTGTTGCTGCTCAAAAGCCTCTTTGATGCCATTCAGCCTTTTATAGTGCCACTTCCTTCTGCGCATTCCTGGCGCCACACTTTGTTGTGTTTTCTTCTCTTCTGCACCGAGAAGACACGTAACCACAAAACACAGACGCAGACTGCGTCCCCCCCGGGGGCAGCAGGGTTTGTCCCTCCAGCGTCCATGAATAAAGGATGAGCAACGCAGTTACAGTAAAACCCTCAAAGTCCAAACACCGGGATACGTAGTTTGACGGTGACTCCATCAAGGATTAAAGAAGGCCGCAGTGGGAAAACAGGAAGCGTAGTCACAACGCGGTGCGGTCTGGGTACCCCCTTATCTCTCCAGGTGCTCTGAAAGACCGAGCTAAACATCTCAAAGGTGGCGGAAAGAACGGGAGTGAAGATCGCAGGAGTGTGGTCCCCGAGCACCTCAGGGGGACTTCCATTCTATTGTCCACAAAACGGCATTTTGTTCCACGTCTAGGTCGTGAACACAAAACAAACTCAGCGGCTCCACAATCACGAGGATCAGTTCGGAGGTGGGCTTTAATGTGCACGTGTGAAACAGATTTTTTTTTTTTTTAGATCGCATCAATAAAATGAGCTAATTTTTTTTAAGCTTGTGTAAAATATTTAATTTTTTTATTAGTTTTAATGACACAAGACCCTCCATGACAATTTATCGTGTACAACTACAATTCTGAAAAAGATGAGTTGTATAAAAATGTAAATAGAAACTAGGGATGCACAATATTGGATTTTTTTTGCCGATGTGTTAAAACTTATTTGGCCGATAACCGATACCAATATCGATATTTTTTTCCCCTAGAACAGGGGTCTGCAACCTTTGGGATCAAAAGAGCCATTTCTGCCCCTTTGTTCACTTAATTAAACGTGTCCGGAGCCACGATACCTGCTACAACTGGTGGCCCACAGACCACTTTAAGTTTGTTGGAGGGCACTTTTATGGACAGTAGGGGTGATTTTATAAAACTAAAAATATCTAATAATTTTTAACAGTTATTGATATTTTTACATTATAGGATGAAATAAAAGACGAGATTCTTGTTACGAAGGAAAAAATAATATAGTTTTTGCCCAGTTTCTAAAAACTAAAACAAACTATGCATTCTTGTGATTAAAAAAAAAAAATTGTAGAAAAATTATGTAAGAAATGAAGCATAAATTGAAAATTTGTATGTTTTACTCCTTGTAATGTTTCTAGTATTCATATATTTGATGAATAAATTACAGGGAAACTGCTAAAACTAGCCCTTTTAGTTGTTATAACAACCAGTAAAATTCAATTTTATGTCAGTTTTGGTCAAAGCTTGAAAGAGCCGCAGCAGAAGGACCAAAGAGCCGCATGTGGCTCCAGAGCCACAGGTTGCAGACCCCTGCCCTAGACCAACTTACAGATACTACAGAGCTTTCTCTGCTGTGGAATTAAAACACTACATTATTCTGCAGGTCTTTGTCCACTTGACCTGCTGCCAAATGCAGATGCCAAAATGATGCAACACTTCAACTTGGATTATGTTTAACGTCAAATTTATTCATGACATTTACTCTCACAATAATAATAATAATAATAATAATAATAATCATTATTATTATTATTGTGTTAGAGAGAGTAAATGTCATGAATATGACAACACTTGAACAGTGCAAATTTGTAAATTTACACAAATCTAACCTCAACAGCGCACGTGACATCATAACGTTGTGCTGGCGCTGCAGGCACCCCCCAACATCAGACAGAGCACTCCACTTCCTGTTTTTAAATCTCTTTTAAAAACTCATCTGTTTTCACTCACGTCTAACACGCTCTGATTTGATTTAGTATTTTATTGTTCTGTGTTTTTACGTTTTTCTTTTGATGCTTTCAATCATTATTTCTTTCATTAAATTACCACCATTGATTTTTATTGTTGAGCACTTTGGTAACAACAGCTGCTGGTTTTAAATGTGCTTCATAAATAAACTCGACTCTGGGTTTATGGGATTTGTAAATCACTGCATTTTGTTACTTACATTTAACGCACCGTCCCAACTTTTTTCAGAACCACGTTGTGCACGTGAGCGTCTTTTCTTACCTCCCCGTCGATGTACTTCTCCAGACAAATGGCGCAGTCGGAGGTGGAGCTGCTGCTCAGCGAATCGGACGCTCCGCAGCTGCTCTCGCTCTGCCCTTTCCCTTTAGCCTTGAACTTCCTCGTCTCCATCTTCTCCAGCGCCTGGATGGCCATTCTGTTCATGGAGCTCTGCAGAGGGGAGCACACACAGTGAGCCACACGGAGCCAAGATCTCTGCAGAATTTACACGAGCTGCCCACATCCCCCCAAGTGTTTGTGCGTCTGGGTTTTTACTAGGGATGGGGCCGATCCGATCCAGTATCGGTATCGGCATCCGATACCAGCATAATTTAAGTATCGGATTTTCCGATCCAACCTGCCGATATTTCCAATCCAGCTTCAAAGAGTACTTGTGTTCCACCATATTCTGTGACTACCATCTTGACATTGTATGAGTTTAACCCAATGAAGACACTCTGGGCCTCACAACAGGAAACCCAAACTTTAATAGCACACAAGAGGCAGGTCTATAACACAGACGTCCTTCTCACTCATGGTGCAGCTGGAAAACTGAAAAACCGCTAAGCATTATGGGAAAGACAACACAGTCCACTCCCCTTAACCACTACGGGAGTGGATTTTTTTGTCTTTCCATAATGCTTAGCAGCATTTTAGTTTTCCAGCTGCACCATGAGTGAGAAGGACAACTGAAAAACCGCTAAGCATTATGGGAAAGACAACACAGTCCACTCCCCTTAACCACTACGGGAGTGGATTTTGTGTCTTTCCCATAATGCTTAGCAGTATTTTAGTTTTCCAGCTGCACCATGAGTGAGAAGGACGTCTGTGATATAGACCTGCCTCTTGTGTGCTGTTAAAGTTTGGGTTTCCTGTTGTGAGGCCCAGAGTGTCTTCATTGGGTTGAACTCAGCACATGTTAAGACAGTAGTCTCAGTTCAAAAAATTCATTATTACAACCTCATATACCTGAACCGTATCGGATCGGAAAGTATCGGTATCGGCCGATAACCAGATTTAAGGATCGAATCGGAAGTAAGAAATGTGGATCGGTGCATCCCTAGTTTTTACCTCCTAAGTGTAAAAGTGCTGATGTCATGATTAAAGACAGTCCACGTCGACAGAAAACTGAATTTTGCGTCCCAGTCCAGCTTCCAGTTTCTTTGGTCTTGTAGGTGTCATGTGATTTGCCGCCGCCGCCGGTGTTTGTTCTGACGCCGCATCGCTCCTCACATGACAGAGTTATTTATGTCGAGGCTCAACTAAACCGCAGCACAGAGCGGTTCTCCCTTTATGCTCGATCACGCCGAGATAATTGCAGACACTTTATGATCAAGGCCTGATCAACAAGAACTTTGAGATGAGGGCTGACAAACCGGTTTTCAGATTAGATTCAACTTTACTCTTGTTCAGGCAAAATCAGAACGAATCTTTTAAATTTGAAGCAACAAGAAAAAGGAATTCTGTAGCTGACGTTAGCAAAATATTTACTTCACTAGTGTTATTCACATTTAGAGAAAATGTGTCACGACGAGAGGTGCTTTTGGATGACGCAGAGAAAACATGCATAATAATTATAATGTTTTAAAGTGCACATCGTAGAGACGCTCCTTCACTCTGGCCGGATTACCTCGGTCTTGACGGACGCCGCAGCAGATTTCCTGCTCTGTCGTGACATCGGTGCTTTTGGCTTCGTCAGCCAGCTTCTCGTCAGCGTTAATTAAATGCTAATCCTGATTCATGTGGCTGACAGAAGCCTCCGCTGAGAGCTTTTTGTCAACACGCAGGAGGAATCGACCGGCGGCGGAGCTACTGTCGCCTGACTCGACGCCTCCTGCTGAAAACATGAAGACTAGAAAAACGAGGCACGCTGTGCGTTTGGCTGTGCTTCTGTTTACCGTATTTCTCATCCTATTAGTCGCGTTTTTTTTTTTTGCATATGCCCTATGACTTATACACCAAAGTGACTTATTTATGGATTTTCCCCCCCATATTTATAAACTAATTATTGTTTTAGGTGCTTATCTTGTTAAATTTCGAAGAAATGCGCAGCGTTCCTCCTTCCTGTGCGTGCTCCCGGAGCACCGAGGCAGCGAGCACTTTTGAAATGCAGCCGATTTGACCGTCAAAGTTCATTTATTAAAGGTGCTATGTGTAACTTTCTGTAGAGCACAGGACTTAGAAATATTTTCAACAGGCAAAGCATTCTGATCCCTCCCCCTCAGAGCCATATATGGCTCTGCCCCCCTTGCTCTGCTGAAATTCAAATTCAAGCTCTGTTTTTATTGGCTGGTTACAAACTCTGTTTTTATTGGCTGGTTAACGGCGGGTCACTCTGTGTTTTTAGTGTTTTTATAAATGCTGATAGAGAAGCAAGGGGACTATAGTTTTTTTCAGAGATTACTTTGTCTAACATCAGTCTGTCAGTAGATAGTGACAGAGTGAAGAAATATGTTAAAAATATATTGTTAGAAAAGTTACAGACTGCATTACAAAGTTACATAGTGCAGCTTTAAAGGTTCAGTATGCAGTTTCTGTAGAACTGCAGCAGTTAGAAATATTTTCAACAGGCAAAGCATTCTGATCCCTCCCCCTCAGAGCCATATGTGGCTCTGCCCCCTTGTGGTCTGTTGAATTTCAAATTCAAGCTCTGTTTTTATTGGCTGATTCAAATTCAAGCTCTGTTTTTATTGGCTGGTTACAAACTCTGTTTTTATTGGCTGGAAAATGGCGGGTCACCTTTTCTTTTTAGAAATGCTTATTTACCACCTGGAGAAGCAAGGGGACAATATTTTTTTTAATTTTTTTTCAGAGATTACCTGGCTAACATCAGTCTGTCAGGAGGTAGTGACAGAGTGAAGAAATATGTTCATAAAAAAAGCTACATACTGCAGCTTTAAGTAAAAGTTCAACTGAGACACACCTTTACTATAATTTCGAGCAAACAAATCATTGTTTTTAGGCGGTTATCTTGTTAAATTGTTGTTAAAGTCCTCCCGTGCACACTCCCGCAGCCGTCGTTTGGCAGCCAATCGATTTTTGGCACAACACCGGCCCACGTTTCCGTGATGTGAGCGGTGACGCGTAACAAACGCGACACGTCAGTGGTGATAAATAATAGATGCAACACATTTATGGATTTTTCCATTTTATAAGACATACTTGAAATGATGTGACTCAACGTGTGCGGCGCAAATTATGGTAAGTGCTCAGACGTTTGGCCCTGTGACTCAAAGTGGATTAAGTGTGTGTGTGTGTTGACACACTGACCTGGCTTCTCCTTTGCTTCAGTTTGATCTTGATGAGCAGGATTAGACACACCAGCGACACGACAACAAAGAAAGCCAGAAAGATGCCCATGTCGAAGTACTCTGTGGGCTGCTGTGGAAAAAAGAAGCAAAAATAATGTCATTTAATAATAATGTCTGTCCTTCCCAATGTTCCATTACATATTGAACATTATCATTGATATTGTTTATCTTATTTTCTTTATATATTGTTCTCAACATTTACGAACTTTTGTGTGAATCTTTTTATCTGTTGCTGCTGTTGCACTTGAATTTCCCATCCGTGGGACAATAAAGGCTGTTTCTATTCTATTTTTTTTTTCATGTGCGTATCATTAAAATGTTTGTGTTTTTTCATTAGTCAGCAATTCTGCACATTTGATTAGTTTATTAGGTCACACTGCAGTTCAAATAATAATAATGTCATATTTTTGTCATCTGTGTATGTTTCCATACAAGACAAAGTGCTCAGAGCACCAACTAATTCACTTTATTATTTAAAAAAAAGAGAAAAATATGACCTTACATTAGCTGATGGTGCTTTCAAGAACACGTTTGAGGTTTTTGACACATTTCTATAAAATAATTTTTATTTTCACCTCCAGCTGTTTCATCAGGTCAGCCTTGAAAAGTCAGGGATTTGATTTTAGTATTTTCCTTGATAAGAAACATTAGTCTAGTCTCACTTTATTCATTCTTCTACTGTCTGAAATACTTTTTTTTGGGGGGGGGAAATGCTCAAACAAGAACTTTTTGTGTATACAAGGTGGACAGTCATCAAGATGTTGACTTTTGGTTCATTTAACACATCTAGCCTTGAATTTCAGGTTTGTATCCATCAGTTTGTTCATTTCTGAGGTTTTGATGGAGAACAATCAGGCCACGCCTGGGCAACGTACGACCTGAGGGCCAGTAGCGGTCCTCAGACAATCACTAACTGGGCCCCGATGTTTAAACAAAAACAACATTTTTATTATAAGTTCTTAAAAACAGTTTTTTATTTCATTTATTATTAATGGAACTTCAGTAATCTGAAAACAAAGTCCTAATTAAACATCTTGGACATATAGATCTGAAACTTGTGGACTAAAAACATGTTTGTGGTTCCAGAACCAGACGGGACTACACGCCCACGACCTCCACAGGTACGCACTATCGGGCGCTTGTCAGAGCATCGTGGGCGTGTGTCTGCAGAACTAGAACATGGGGGCGTGGTGGTGCAGAGGCTGGAGAAGCTGGGCCTGTGAACGGAAGGTTGCTGGTTCAACTCCCCGGACCGACAACCATACCATTTATTTATAAAGCACTTAAAAACAGCAACAAGGTCAAACAAAGTGCCGGCAACATCAAAATGTGGGTGGGAAAGGTGAAGCACCCACACCTGCCTCCACCCTCATTTGCCCCACTCCACCCCCATCTTCTGCTCCCAAACAGGTCAGGTTTTGTTTTGCTAGTTTTTTGATACTTTGTTAAAAAAAAAAAAAGTATTTCTCTCTTTTGTTTTTTCTCTCTTTTGTTTTTCTATTGTTTATTGTTTAAGGAAATTCTACCATTGCTGTTCATTGTTCTTTAGTTTTAGCAGGTCGCTTTTGTAAATGAGCCCACGAGGCTCAATAAGATTTACCTGACTAAATAAAGGTTGAATGAATGAATGATAAAAGGTCTCTCTTGAAAATGAGTTCTCGTCACTCAATAAATATATAACATGTATAAATAAAGGTTAAATAAATAAAATGAACTGCTTCAAGAAGCAAAAATATACTTTAACTTTTTTGTTGTTTCAACACAAACTATTGCCAGTTTACAGAAAAATATTTCTGATATTCAAGCTTTTTTTAGGGGGTAGAGCTAGCCTGGTTAAAACCAGACCCTTGTCCTTCACTTCGCTTCGTACTAGGGTCTGGGACTTCTCCCATAGACAACGATTTCTCCGGTAGATTTTTGACCGGACCAATCAGAGAACAGAAGGCGGAGTTTTGAACGACGTCGACTGACGTCGTCAGTTAAAATGGCTGCCGCCACGAAGGAATTTTCAAGAAAACAAGGTAAAAAACTATTATTTCTTTGCTGAGAAAAAATATATTTCTTAGCTGACGTTATATCAGAAGTGTTCCTGAGCTTAACAGTTCCTAAATCAATTCACGAAATGGTCAAATCTGCTGGATTTAAATAGTTTCGGTTTGACATTTTCCAAACAGCCTCGGGTGCGCTACGAAAATAAATGATAAAAAATCAAATTTTATCTCAAATGTTTCATCTAGGCCAACAGTCAGTAAATTAGAGCCATATAATTACACACTGGTAGCAGAAAAAATATCCACCGAGTGGTTTCTGAGCTATTTATCTGAATAGCCTGGACCTCGCCAGGCTAAACTAAGGCCCTGTTTACACGGACACTGTGTGGGGGAAACGGATATTTTGGGTATGTTAATTAGGTGAGAAGTTTTGCGTTGACACGGTCGAATTCTGTGGATACGACTCTCTCCCCCTCCACCCCCCGTCCTCATGATTTCACTGTAGTTACCATGCTGGGCCATTAGATGGCGCTGTGATTTTTGGAACCTTCACTACTGCGCATGCGCTGCCTGAGGTAAACAGACAGCTGCCTCGTCTGTTTTCCTCTCTGGCTAAAATCAGCTAACTACAAGTTGTTGTCAACAAGTTAACAACAAGTTAAAGCTGGAATTTGGATAAGAGTCAACAGATTTGACACCAAGCGGGACCTGCTTCATCTAACAAGCTGCACACCAGACGCTGAGTGACCGTGGACCAGAACCGGACTTTACTCCGTGATAAACAGCTGACTTACAGCAGGTAAATCAACGTTCTTAATATAATGTTTGCTTGTGTTTACTTTGATCACACAACAACTGAGTTTTTATTTATTTATTTATTTATTTCTGCCAGGTGGAGAAGCTGTCGTTCCAACAGGCTGATGGTTCGGCGGTTCTGATGGGTCCAGATGAACACACAGCAAGAGTCCAGTTCATTAACGTAGTTACAGTTCGGTTCACGTGTTTTAATAGTGTGTTCAGTTTAATTCTCAGTGTTTGTGTTGTAAACTTTGTGGTGCTGAATAAATAAATAAATAAAAAATAAACCTGGTGTCTTCATTTTCACAGCACGTTACGCACTGTTTAAAAAATGTAACGAGTCCAGATAGATACTGTAGTTCAGATAAATTTACATCTCCCACGCCAACATAAATACTGTTTATTATTGTTAAACTGTTATATTTTGCAGCGTGACACGTGAAATGTCAGACTGTCCGCGCATGCGGGCTGCGCGCATGTGGTTGACACAAAAGCTCCACGGGAGATGTTTACATTATCAGCGGGGGGTCAGCGAAAAACTTCCACCTTGAGAGCAGGGTCAGGAAAAGTATCGGAGTCATCGAGGGGGGCCAGCAGCGTCGTGTAGGCGATAAGCAAAGTCGCAAAGAGAAAGTAGCGGTTACACTCAAAATACGCGCCGTGTAAACTGGCCCTAACAGAACTCCGCCTTCTGTTCTCCGATTGGTCCGGTCAAAAATCTACAGGAGAAATCGTTGTCTATGGGAGAAGTCCCAGACCCTAGTACAAAGCGAAGTGAAGGACAAGGGTCTGGTTTTAACCAGGCTAGGGTAAAGCGTGCTAACTATAATAAACTCATCCAGCCTGGAAATGTTTCCAAATCATGTTTTCTGTAGATCTATTTTGTCAGTTGTGGCTCTTTAATTGTTTTTATTAATTATCTAGGGGCCTCTGGACAACAAATGATGAACAAAGACAAGATATTACCTGTTACCAGTTACTTTAGTACAGGTGGTCCCCGATTTACGAGCGCTCTTACTTACGAGGTCCCGGATTTACGAGGTTATCATATTTAATAAAATTATGAAAAAAAATGTGTGTTTAAATGTTCTTAAATTCATGTGTACAGCACTCTGTTGCAGCTGTGGTTGTTTTAAAGGCTTTATAAATAATAATAATAATTATAAAAACAATAATTTTTATTCATAATTGCGCAACTTCCAGCCGTTTCCGGGAATGCCGCGTGACCTCCAACCTCCATGTTACTACGGTCGTGACCTCCATTTCACATAGTCTCGCTCCTGCCAGCCGGCTTTGTCTGAATCCGATCAGAGGTTCCTGCGCTCGGATACATGATCTGGAGCTGAACGGTGGTTTTGTGGAGGACGGATGGACGAAGGAAAACGACACTGTTGGCTGCGTGAAGCAGCAGACAGCAGCGAGCCGGACCGGAGTAGCAACGAGCTAACATTAGCCTCGTGGCTCCAGCCGAGCAGCCGGCTTTGTGCGATCAGAGGTTCCTGGAGCTCGCCGCATGTCTGCCTGGCAGACGAAGATATCGGGGGACACCCAGCTAACTTGGAGAAACAAAGCCGACAGCCTTTTTGGATGGGCTAAGCTAACAGGTGCAGCTAATGCCCAACAGCAACCACGGAGTTGGAGGGGCTAGGCTAACAGGTGCAGCTAATGGCGGCGCGCGCAGACGGCTTTCGGTAAGTTACTAAAACTTATTAAAACTTTTTCTGGCTCCAAATGTATGAAGATAGCATACTAACAGTCCTTCCTGTAAAGGGTTTGGACTGCGTGGTGCTACAGAAAGCTGGGGAGCTCGGACGTAACGCAGCGGAGCGGAGGCAAACAGCTGCAGCTCAAAGTAAGATATTAATTTTTTATAAATGTTTTAAAGTGTTAGGATAGTTGAAATGCTTGGTAACTGTTCATTACCGCACATGTACGTGTTCAGTGGCGGCTCGTGTGGTATATACAGTATACCTATATACAGGTAGTCCCCGATTTACGAGATTTTCATGTTACGAGATAGTCGGAGGAACGGAACTCGCTCGTAAGTCGGGGACCCCCTGTACTGTGGTATCTTGCATAGTTAAGAGCCGATTTATTTTTATTCTACATTTATGATAATAAACGCATCTCTGTATAAACAGTCATGAGAATTGTAAAGTCAGAAAAGACAGAAATTTTTAAAATGTTCATTTTGGGAAGAAGAAATAAAACTGATCTGATGATATTAATCGTCTGACGACGTGTCGCTGCGCTGTGAAAAAGTCTTCAGCCTCGGGGCGTAGAAGAAAGGCGACAGCTCTGATTTCACATCTGAAACGTCTCTGCGCCGTTTCAACCTCGACGCCACATTTCACCGTTTGAGTGATCCGTGTCGCGCGCGGCGGCCTCGTTACCGTGCAGGTTTGGCTGGGAGCTCTTACCCTCGGTGGTCGGTGCTGGATCCGAGCGCGGGCCACTTTCTGCTTGTTGACGATGTTCATGAGTTTGACGGCGTCGTTGCCCTTCACGTAAACCACCGGTCGCTTCAGCGGATCCTCGGCGACCTGGTTGAGCTGAGCAGACGACAGAAAGATACTTCAGACACACTCCAAACACAATCGATTACTGAGCATATGTCAAACTCAAGGCCCGGGGGCCAAATGTGGCCCTTGTTGACATCTTATCTGGCCCACAAGGTGTTATTTTAAATGTAAAATACTTTTATCACTTTATTTTTTTTCAGTAATCTTTGATTACGATGTCAAAAGTGCAACAGAGAAAGTCAAATGGGACCAGTCGAACTCTTGTTGAGGAACCTGCAACCAAGAAAATATGTTGGGTATCTTAACTTGAGTTAAAGTAAATTCTGAAACTGGCCTTTAGTGTGAAAAGG
>JBBPBX010043913.1:2176-16735 GCA_038048925.1 Garcialebias charrua
TATATATATATATATATACACATATATATATATATATATCAGTGGTGGGCAACGCTAATCAAAAAATTAGTTCCACAATTTCTAAAACGCTTATTAATTTTTTTAGGTCCACAATTTCAAAAGCACAAATGTCTTATGAAAATTAGGGGAAGCTAATCTAATCCGCTATTTATATTCGACAATTGGTAGCCGGCAGCGTTATGCAATATTTGCACTACATTGCCAACTGAAAAGTAACTAAAATGATCCTAAAAGGATGAAATTACAAAAATCAAAGGATTTATTTAATACTTTATGTACATATATTCTATTCGGCCACGAAATTAACAAAAAAGAGAATGATCTTTTAATCCCTAAGACCACTTTTAAATCTCAAATACACGGGCGTTTCGCCACCGCATTTACACATAAAAGTAACCAAAATACATAAAACTAACGACTCACCGTCGAGTGGTCGACACCAAACACACAATAAAATCCTCCGGCCGCGTTAATTTGGCTTGAAACAGCGGGGTTCTCTGCAGATTTATCCAAGTAACCCAGCACAACCAGCGAGCCACAGAGTTAGCGTCCAGTTCACCTCTGACCCGGAAGATGTCAAGATTCTATAGGTAGTCAGCAGAATTAATGAAAAGTAACCAAAATACATAAAACTAACGACTCACCGTCGAGTGGTCGGCACAAAACACACAATACAATCCGCCGGCCGCGTTAATTTGGCTTGAAACAGCGGGGTTCTCTGCGGATTTATCCAAGAAACCCAGCACAACCAGCTAGCCACAGAATTAGCCCCCGAGTTCACCTCTGACCCGGAAGATGTCAAGATGGAATAGTGGAATAGTCAATTTTTAGTAGGGGGATACAGAAATCGACCGGTTTTTGTATTGCGTTTTTAATTATCGTTTTCATCGTAACTATAATTATTTTTATGTTAAATGTACATTAACAAGCATGAGCAATGTTAGTGATGTAGGTGACTGGCCGGAGCGGGGCCGAGCCGGGGCCCCTGCTGAAATGGGGCCCCAAGCAACGGCATAATTTGCCTACATGGTAGATCTGTGTCTGTTCTCCCCTCTGCTCCCCCTCCAACCCTCCCTCCTCTCTGCTCTTTACGGTGAGGGAGGGGAAAAAGGCAAAACAAGCAGCTACGGAGCCAGCATAAGAGCCTGTAATAAGTTTATTCGTTTTTACTGATAGATAATTAGTTATTAGCGGTACTGCATTTTAAATAAAAATAGCACAAATCCGCTTATGAATTATAAAAGTTAGTCACTCCGCTGTTACGCTGACAAAAACGTTAGGTCCGCTGTAAGCGGATTAGCGCATTAGCGGTCCCTAGCGTTCATGCCCACCTTTGATATATATATATATATATATATATATATATATATATATATATATATATATATATATATATATATATATACATATATATATATATATATATATATATATATATATATATATATATATATATATATATATATATATATATATATATATATATATATATATATATAATATATATATATATATAATATATATATATATATATATATATATATATATATATATATATATATATATATATATATATATATATATATATATATATATATATATATATATATATATATATATATATATATATATATATATATATATATATATATATATATATATATATATATATATATATATATATATGGTAAATGGTAAATGGAGCTTATTTATCTAGTGCTTTCCAGCCCCCTGTGAGGGACCCCAAAGCGCTTCACAATACCAACCATCTACCCATTCATACACACATTCATACACCGGTAGCGGCGACTACCATGCAAGGCGCTTTCCAGTCTCACCGGGAGCAACTCGGGGTTAAGTGTCTTGCCCAGGGACACAACGACACATGGTGTGAGTGTTACGACCCGAAGGCACGTAGCACACAAGGACACCAGACACAGGAAGGATGTTAAAAAAACAAAGTTTATTTTAGGCTCTCTGGAGTCTGTGTCCTAAAAAATAGGGGTAATTAAAGAAAAAGATTGGACTTCTCAAAATCAGCTTCTGGATGATTAATAAAAAACTCAAAGTCCAGCAGGTCACTCACGGCTCCTGGTCTTCATCACCCAGCCCCTCACGACCGTAGGTCTCCACATCAGAGAGATTCAGCCTCAGAGGGATTCAGCCTCCTCCTCTCAAAACACAGCAGCCGGTCACAACGGAAGGTTTCAGCTTCCTCTTCAAATGCACATGCAGCAGCAGGTCACTCCTCAGCTTCTTACGACAGCAGTAGGTCTTCACAACGGAAGGTTTCAGCTTCCTTTTCATACGGCTCATCAAACAGCCTCCTCAAGTGGATTCAACCACAACATCAAATGGCCTCCTCATCTGGCTTCAAACAGCTCATCAAACGGCCACCTCAAATGGCTCCAAACGGCTCATCAAACAGATGGCTTCATGGCTCCTCTTCACACTGCTGCTGCTTTTGCTGCTGCTGTTGTTGCTGCTGCTTCATCAGGTCTGCTGGTTCTGTATCAGGTGCTTCTCCTGGATCAGCTCAGACCTCTTCTTGGACCTCTGCTTGCTGCAACTCTCACTTGGACCTCTTTCTGCTCTGTGGCTTGGACCTAATATAGGGAGAGAGAGAGCACCTACCTCCACCTACAGCTAATGAGCACCAGCTGCAATCAATTAGGCTCATACAGCCTCTAAACAGCTCATGCTTCTGCTCAGAATCTTTAAACAAAAACCTCAAAAAACCTTTAAACAATTTTTATGTTCTGACTAAAATAAATTACATGCCTGGGGCATGTAACACCCCACCACACAAGAATTTACATGGGATGATGAAGCCATGTGACACCACACTCATCACCCATGTAAATGAAACCAAAAAATCTTAACATACACTAACAACAAGCAAAAAAAAAACAACAACACACATCACACACAACCAACAGTCGCCTTCAGAATACCTGAAACCCAAAAAGGCGTCGCCGGTCAGGTTGTACATCACAAGGCCTCAGTTTAGCAGCACTCTCACCAACATTCAGATTAAAGCCAGTCTGAAGATCAGGGTTTTTCCAACAACCAGAGGGAAATTGTCCGCCTCTGTGTTATCAGTTCCATCACATGACAGTAACATCGTTGTAGCTGCACCAGCACTGTCATCAGGCACCCTGCAGACAAAACATTGAGAGTTAACAAAAACACAATCACTGTCTACATAATTAAACTGTTCCATCAGGTCATCTCCCACAGACAGCAAACTATCACTCTCTGTTGCTGATTCAGCTAAAGGTTCCACGACGTCCAGCAGCCCACTCACAACCTCCTGTGAACAGGATAAAAGGGTACACAGAGGAGCAGTATGGACAGTCAGGCTTGGCTCCTCTGCTACAGTGCTCACTGGGACGTCTTCTAATTCAGAAAAAAGCAAAATACAGTCACTCAGATCAATGTCATCATCATCATCATAATTTTTGCATCGCACTTCCACCAGTGGTGACACCTCTGGAGTGACCAAATCCAAATCCACAGTTAAGTCATTCTCAAGTTTTTTAGTTTGCTCAAGTTTTTCACTTTTCTCAAGTTCAGGTTTCACAAGTTCAGGGTTCTCAAGTTCAGGTTCAGGGTTTGCATGTTTAGGGTTCTCAAGTTTAGGGACGTCTGCAACAAAAAACCTAGAACATAGTCCCACCTCATAAAATGGAGCATGTTCAACACCTAGCTCTAATTCTTTCTGATAAATCTCATTTTGACATTCTAATCTTCGTTACACAAACTTAATCTTCGTCTCCCTCAGACGTTCATTCATACGGTTTATCTCATCATTCATACGGTTTAACTCATCATCCAACTCCATTTTTGTAGGAAAAAAAAACTGTTTTAAACAGCTCACTACATAAACTACTCAAAACACAAACATCCAAGCTGCCCCTGAACGTTTCACAAAGAGCCAGCTGACAACGAACACACAATTCGCACCACCAAGTCAGCCCAAAAATGCAAAAAAAACAGCTCCAAAAATAGCACACGTGACGAGCTCCCATTATAATTTACCAAAAAATGAGGGGGAAAAAAAATAGCTTGTCTCATTCAAATCTTGTTCTTGTTCAAATCCTGGACGAGGCGTCCATTATATTTTCATCATAAATTAGGGGAGAAAACCAGCTCCTGTCTTGTTCAAATCAAGAGGCAGAAATGGCAAAAATGAACGAAACGAGGGGGAAAAAATATAGCTCTTGTCTTGCTCAAATCCCTCAGCAAATTAAACTAGCTCATCAGTCAATTAGTCAAATCCCGGACGAGGGCCCATTATATGTTACGACCCGGAGGCACGTAGCACACAAGGACACCAGACACAGAAAGGATGTTAAAAAAAAAAAACGTTTATTTTAGGCTCTCTGGAGTCTGTGTCCTAAAAAATAGGGGTAATTAAAGAAAAAGATTGGACTTCTCAAAATCAGCTTCTGGATGATTAATAAAAAAACTCAAAGTCCAGCAGGTCACTCACGGCTCCTGGTCTTCATCACCCAGCCCCTCACGACCGCAGGTCTCCACATCAGAGGGAGTCAGCCTCAGAGGGATTCAGCCTCCTCCTCTCAAAACACAGCAGCCGGTCACAACGGAAGGTTTCAGCTTTCTCTTCAAATGTACATGCAGCAGCAGGTCACTCCTCAGCTTCATACGACAGCAGCAGGTCTTCACAACGGAAGGTTTCAGCTTCCTTTTCATACAGCTCATCAAACGGCCTCCTCAAGTGGATTCAACCACAACATCAAATGGCCTCCTCATCTGGCTTCAAACGACCTCCTCAAATGGCTCCAAACGGCTCATCAAACAGATGGCTTCATGGCTCCTCTTCACACTGCTGCTGCTTTTGCTGCTGCTGCTGTTGTTTCTGCTGCTTCATCAAGTCTGCTGGTTCTGCATCAGGTGCTTCTCCTGGATCAGCTCAGACCTCTTCTTGGACCTCTGCTTGCTGCCACTCTCACTTGGACCTCTTTCTGTTCTGTGGCTTGGACCTAATATAGGGAGAGAGAGAGCACCTACCTCCACCTACAGCTAATGAGCACCAGCTGCAATCATTTAGGCTCATACAGCCTCTAAACAGTTCATGCTTCTGCTCAGAATCTAAACAAAAACCTCAAAAAACCTTTAAACAATTTTTATTTTCTGACTAAAATAAATTACATGCCTGGGGCATGTTAACTGAGGAGGATCCAGAAGAAACAATTCCACCTGTTTCATTGTGTTCTTTTTTAGCTCCTGCAGAAAACAAAGCAAGTTGTGAAGAATGATGTGAGACCATTGGCTAGAAGTACAGCAGAAAATAAATTTTCACTGTCTGTGAGAAATGAAGTGCTACAGCCTTATATTGGACATGTTGCAAATGAATCTGTGCCTAACTGTCTCTACTGTGCTTACAGTGTCGGTGGAAACAGTGTTGTTGCAGCTAACATGGTGGAGTTGCCAAGTGCAGAAAATGACAGTTTCCCTCTGGCTGTTGTGAAGAGTATCCACTCTCCCACTGGCATCCTTGGTCATGATGTTGATGTTGGTTTGGTGTCTGTTAACAAAAATAAGTCTTACAGAGTAAGCCTAGACAAGCGTCGCTTGTTTGGCTTCAGAACATTTTAAGATAACATGATATTGATTATGTTAGCGGTTAGGCGGACTAGTTTTAATGACGTTTTTAGTCCGTTTGTCTGTTGTGACCGCTACATTGTTGCTCTCTAGGGTCCTATTTATTTTGCATGCGCGGATGTGAGATGTTTTCACCTGGCATCCATATCACCCCCATACAAAACACTGGTGGTGGAGGTGTTATGTATCCTGAGGAAGCTGCCCATGCTGACACCTACAGGTTTTTGTATATGTTGACTGCAATCTTGTTTTGTTGGTTAATCAGTCTGATCATGATCAGGCTTGTGTGTTCAGTCAGGAGCACCTAAGTGACACGCCTATATAAACCACAAGGTGAGGATACTCGAATGCGGAGTGTTGTGAGCTCAGAGTGTGGTTGCTTTGTGCTGAGCTGTTTGGGTACTGTGGGGTGTTCTCCGCCCACTCCTGTCTTGAGGTTTGGTGATCTTCTGTTTAGAAGATTGTTGGTGAGTAGAAGAGTTTGCTCATTTTTGTTCTTTGACTGACGCACTTAGGAGGAGTTGCTTATTTTGTTTGTCTTTGAATGTACTTGAGTGCACTTAGCAACTAAAAGGTGCTTTAGTGACGTTTAGATCCTGCTCAGGAGAGGGACGCTGAACTGTGTGTTTTCACTAATTTTATTCAACTAGGAGGTTGTGTGGCTGGCAGAGAAGCGACCAGCTGTTTGGAGTTTTTGTGTTTGCCTAATGACAGTGTGAGTTCGGTAGCTCAGTTATCGTCTTTTCTTTTACTCCTAGAGTCCCCCTTTGGTCAGGTAGTCCGTCACTGGACAGGTTTTGACGGCCCTGTTCTATGGGTTGGCCCTGCTCCAGTGACGTTATCCTAATTTTGGCCGACTCACTCTGTCCACCATTTGTTTGATACTTTTGTTTTGTTCCCCACGCTGTGCCAGAAGAAGCTGCACTCCCCACTTGGAGAAGGAGTGCTGGGATCCATCTCAACTTGATGTGCGATTTCATTAAAGCTTTTTAATTTACCTTATTCCTTCTTGTGTCCTTTGTCCATTAAATGTGTTCGGCCTGAGCCAGCCGTAACATATATTACATATATATACCGGGATTCGAACCTCCAACCTTCCGATCGGGGGACGACTGCCATTACCACTACACCACGGCCGCCCATAATATATATATATATATATATATATATATATATATATATATATATATATATATATATATATTATATATTTATATACACGACCCTGTGTACATAATCTCGTTTTCATCACATGTACCACATGCGGTGCAAATGACTATAAAGACTCTCTGACTCTCTGACTCTGATATATAAATATGCCCCCAAGGCATCCTCTACACAAACAGAATGGCCTCATATACATACAAATGGCTGCAAAAATGCAAATTCAATGAGCCATTTGACTAACTCCCATGGGAACTATAGTTAGAAAAGCCAAATGGCTCACATCTGGGTAGTACTGGTGTTAAAGAGTTCCAGTTCGCAGTAGCACAAATGTCTGCAACTGACACACCCTTAAACAATGACCAGGAAGTGGCCAAGCCCATGGTTGAGTGAGCATGGACTCCAGGGGGCACTTGTTGACCTTTGCTACCGTAGGCCCTTTTAATGGCCTCCGTCACCCAATGTGAGAGGCGCTGTCTTGATAGGGCCTTTCCTGTAGCAGGTGCTACAAAGCAGACGAACAGTTGGTTTGTTTTCCTCCATTCGGCTGTTCTCTGCATGTAGGTGCGTAAAGCCCTCACTTGGCAGAGAGCCTGTAGCCTTTCCTGTTCCTGAGTGAGGACAGGAGCAGGTGGAAAGGAGGAGAGATCAAAGTCTAGACTCCTATGGTTCAGAGTCAAGACCTTGGGAGTGTATGCGGGATTAGGCCTCAGTGTGACCTTTGACCCGTCAGGGACGAATCTGGTACACATTGGATGTACAGACAATGCATGGAGGTCACCCACGCCTTTCGCCGAGCAAAGAGCCAGGAGAAGAGCAGTTTTAGAAGATCTATCTTAATCTCACCCAGAGGCTCAAATGGTGGGTCGCAAAGAGCCCCCAAGACTAGGCCAATATCCTAACTAGGGGTCAAGGTCCTACTGGGTGGCTTGGTTCGAAGCACACCTTTCATATATCTCATTATGATTGGATGTGCTCCAGGAGTCCTGTGTCCCCAGCCCTCGTGACAGGCAGAGATAGCTGCAAGGAACACTTTAATCGTTGAATAAGAACGACACTTTTCCAGTAAATCTTGAAGGAAAGTTAGTAGTTGAGCCAGGTCGCAAGCATAAGAAATTATATTTCTTTCTGAGCACCAGGCTTAGAAGATGCGCCACTTTTGTGCGTATAGAGACTGTGTTGACAAGGCACGGGCATTTTGTATGGTTTTCACCTCATTCTCAGGTAGGCCCGAAGTCATCAGCCTGTCCTTTTCGGCTAACAGGCTGGAATTAATTCCAGATCCTGGCCTAAGCAGCTGGACTGCGACTTCCTGTGTGAGTCTTTGAGGGTCAACCAGGTTGGGGAGTGGGCCTCCATGTTGATATGTTAACAGACTTCCCTGATCGAGTCTCCTCGAAGACAGATGGAGTCTATTAATCTTATTAGATTGAGTCAGGACAGGAAAGCTGCTGTTTCCCTCCAAAATAGGATTTATTGGGTTGAGAGGTTGCTGCTTCTGTAAACGAGCAGATTTCCTGATTCCAATTGTTGTCCCACCCAGTGGGATACTGTTGTGTGGGAACAAGTTTGATGCAGCTTTGTGAGGAAAGTCACGTGCTACTCTTCTACCGCTCGAGCGTTGTGTGTCCTTCATGAATAATAAAGGAGCAACAGCAACGTGTGAACATGGAGATGGTCCTTTGTGGCTGGCAGACTCAAGATAATTTGTTGATAATGAGCCCATTTTCCTTTCAAAATCAGGAGGAAAATTCTGGTTCGACTCCAATCCTTTTACACACACAGTAACGTGATCATAGCCACTGCTTTGAGGGTGTGAAAATTATGTCTGCCTTGGGACATCCGACGTGCTCTCCTGTGGTGCGAACATGTCACGTGTTCGTCTGGTTAGTGTATTAGCCGACCCCTTGCTCACCATGGAGCGGGGTCTGGGACACGTGCCCTTTCCCACCTGTCTCTGCGAAAGGTGTAGGGTAGGTTCACAGACGTCTCTGGGTCTATCTTCTGGAGACAGGTCCTGAGACACCCTGCTGGGGCTTATTGAGTAGGCTGGCACCCAATGAGCCATGAGGGATGGGGATGTGCCCCCCCCCCTTTATGATGGCTGACAGGCCAGAGAGGCTCGTACTGTTGACATTATTTGAGTTGGTGTGGTTTTTTTTTGATTGTCAATAAAACAGGGATGTGCTATTTTATTTGTTTTATTCGTGCTTACGTGCAACGACATACATGATTTGATGTCACTCACAGCAGGGAGAACAAGGTTTGTGCATGCAACACAGTTATCAGCCATTTGTACTTTGCTACAAATAAAGTCTGAACAAGGTGCAAACACTCCCGTTACCGAGTGGGCGGGAGGTCGTCTAAAATGTAAACGTGGGCCTGGTTCATCAGGCACGTTTTTGACGAGTGTCTCGGCTCGCCGAGGAGGCCCTGTGCCTGCTCGCTCGGCGTGGGACAAACCTATTTCTGCTCCATGCGTACTCGGAGCGAGGGTGGCTCGGCGGGAGGTTTCTGCCGAGGTTCCTCCTCGTATGCTATCCGTTTCTGCGGTGACGCACGCGTCTTCGGGCTGTGCAGGTCTGCCTCCAGCGGGCTCTCTAGGGGGGTGAAACTCCGACGAGGAATGCCCACCCTGAGGGCTTCAGCCTGCCTGCGCCTTTGGTCCAGCTTGGTTTGGATTCGCTCCAAAGTCTGTCCAAAAAGTCCCTCCGCTTCTATCGAGTGGTGGAGAAAAGGCACCTTTTGTCCCTCCGATAAATCCGTCAACGTCATCCATAGGTGGCGGATCGTGATGACCACGTCCGCCGTACGTCTGCCCTGAGCCACAGCAGCTGTCCCCATCATACGGAGAACAAAGTCTGTTGCTCTGCGGGCTTCGTCCAGTAATTCAGCAGCAGCTTGCTTATCCAAGGTTTCCTACAGTTGTTGGAATTTTTCTGCGAGGTAAGCCTGCATCATCACGGACGTGTTCATGGCGCGCGCCATGAGTCCTTGAGCTCTGTAGCACTTCTCGAGAAGCGACGCTGAGGCTCTGCAAGCTTTGCTGGGGAGAGTCGGTTTTGTTCCTGATGACTTGGGAGCTAGGTGGGACGCTAGTGTGTCCTCAATCTGAGGCGTGTTGGCTAAACCCACCTGATCTATGCCTTCCACGTCGAGGAATTGTGAGAGAGGAAGGAGCATGGGTGCTCGTAGCTGGGGCCAGGTGCGGGTTAGTTCCGTGAGGAAGTCTGGGAACACGGGCATCCTTTGCCTCATTGCAGCCTGCTGTTTTGAATAAAAATAGTTCCCCGCCAGCCTCGTGACCTGTTGACGAGGCGGGGGTTCCGGCCAGGGGATGTTCAACGCGTCCGCTGCTCTATGGTACAGGTCGAACAGGGCCAGGATGGAGAAGTCTGTTTCAGGGAGCGCAGGTACCGGGGTCCTGGGGAGGTCCTTTCCCGGATCCTCAATTTCAAGTTCTGGTTCCTCCACTGAAAATTCGCCAGAGGCTGAGATGGAGATCTCGTCTTCATTCATTATGCCTCTGGTGTCAAACTCGACTGTTATGTCCACCATGGGAGCAAGCGGGTCAGGGTTGTCGCCCCATTCGACGTGTGTGCTGTCGTGTAGAGCCATGTATTCGAGCTCTGGGGTCGGAGTGAGGGTCTCTGTGGTGTCTGGGTCCTGTGGACCAGCTGAGCTTCCCATGGCCTTAGCCACGTGGTCCACCCGATGCCGCAGCACCGTATCCAGCATATGGCTGCAGTGTGGGCAAGAATCGGGCACATCCAGAGCTTGTCGTGCATGAAATATACCCAGGCAGACTGGACAGGCCTCATGGGTGTCCGTCGCTACGAGGAAAAATCCATAGCAACTGGGACAGATGCGCGAGGTTGGGCTCGCCGTCCCGCTGGTTTTCCTTTGAAGTCTTGTCTTTCGCTTTCCCTTCTCCGGAGGCATGTCCGAGATAAGGCGAGCGAGACCTTCCAGAATCCCTTTTCTTCGTTGTTCAAGTGTCTCCTCCGTCGTGTTGCTTTCGCTGGCTAGCCCGCTAGGATGTTAGCCGGGGTAGCGGTTGTGACGTAGTTATAACGCCGTTGAGAGAAGCAACCTGTAGAGAGAGGAGAGCAGAAAAAACTTTGAGGTTATAGAAATGTGGAACGCAGGGAAAAATTCTCTGTGCACTCTGTGCAGGGAGCAAGCTCACCTCAAGTTGAGCGATGGAGCAGCAGAGAAGTCCCGCGAAGAGAGATAGTTCAGGTTTTGCGAGGTGAATGGCAAAAAGAGACAGTTGGAGGGGCGTCAGTCGCCTAAGTACCTAAAGGGCGGTACCTCTGGCGCGGGGTGATGCCCCCTGCCGTAAAAGGCGTGAATGTATTCCTTCAGGTAATCGCGTGGGAGCGCAATTCCCATAGCAAGTATGTTGCACCGAGACCAAACTGAAAGGGAACCAGTGTGTGTTGAGTTTTTAAGCTGTGGAATATTATGTTTAGAGTGGGAAAATATGCAGCTTTAATAAACTGGATAGTAAAAAGTAGTCTCAAATGGAAAATATGAGCTATACAAAGATAAAAATCTGAGATAAAGCACTGTAGGTCCTTAAAGACCTGTCTTTTTTTAATGAATTCCTTGTGAATTCTTTTCAGCTCTGATTCACCAGCTTTTAGCTCAGTATCTGTAAACCTGGCTGGCTGTGATAGACAACTTCAACTGGTATTACTTTCTGCAAATTTGATTAAAACATGTCCAGTGGTTCACAAGCTATATTGGTAGTAGACAGCCACATCAAGTTTTTTATGCCTGTCTATTACCTATACACATGCTCATAATTTATAGTTTCACTGTTTTGTTTCTTGGCAGAAGGTTGTAGCTTTTTCTTTCTCTTCTTCAGTCACAGACTGGATAAAAAAACTCTTTCACCTGTGGGGAAAAATAAGTCAAAGTATTTTGCTCTATGTGAGTTAGAGATACACAGCATGTACGTGTATATTATGCATGGATAGGGAGAGCTTATTAAAGTAAATCCTGCTGCTTGTGACTTTAATTTTCACCCAACAGCTTCTGGATTATGAAACCCGCAACTCGTACACTTTCTCCGTAGAAGTTGTTAATCCCTTCGTGGATCCTAGATTCATTAGGAAAGGACCTTTTAAAGACCAGGCCACTGTCCGAGTCATGATCCTCAACGCTGACGAGCCACCACGGTTCTCCCAGGCCTTGTACCACCTGGATGTGTCTGAGAACTGCCCCACTATCTGCTCTGTGGGCCGGGTCTACGCTGTGGACCCAGACACAGGACAAAGCAGCAACATCAGGTAGGGTTTGTAGTTCAAAATATTTAGCCATATTCTTCTTTACAAGTGGGCTGTCATGTTGGCTCTTGGATGAGATGCAGCATCCCCAGCTCTCCTCTGTGAGATGAGCAGGGATGAAGCACTGCATTCACACATAAAGACTCAAAGGTTACAACAACAAAAAAATGCTATGTATACATGATAAGTGTGATTTGGGAGGTTTTGTATAGTTTGTGGGTAAAACAGATTTTATAGAGCCCTGTGGTGTAATTAAAGAGCACTATGCAGCTGATTTGATTAATTATGTGAACTATTCTAAAACATTCTCACTGAGGTCAATTTTTCACCAAATAACTTGTTCTTCAATTTTTGAAAAGTTTCAACAATTTATTTAATAATTCTGCTCTTTCAGCTACTTTTTATGTATTTTTCTGCTCATTTTAGCCTTTTTTTCTGCTTTTAGGTGCTAATATTAAGGGGCAGGACATTATAAGATATTGTGTCTTCTACCTGCTCCTTTTCGAACGGAAAACATAAAATTTGCATGTCACTTGGGCATAATTATTTGTATTAACTTTTTTTTTAGTTATGTTATCCTATTCTCTTTCTTTTTCTTTCTTGATTGTCTTTTCTGTCTGTTCGAAATAAAAAAAATTTTTTTTATCTTTTGTTCTCATTTCAGTCTCTTTCTGCAAATTTAGCTTTTTCTTTGCCTTTTTTGCTACTTTTTTCTTTAATTTTTTTCTTCTAGTTTCATTTTCTTGTTGATAATTTCAGTGTTTTTCGCTAATCAATCAGCCTCTCTCTGCTTGTACAGCTTTTTCTGCTCATTTCTGCTCCATTCAGCTTTTCCCACACAGTTCAGCCATTTTTCTGCAGTTGTCCTCTGCCGTTCCGTCAACTCGCATTAACAGTTTAGTGATGAAGCCTTTTCAACCTGGTTTCAACTTCTTCAACAGCAAAAATCATTCAGCAATAGGAATTCACACCACATTTTTGCAGAAAATGCAATTTCTCTAAACTCTACTTTGTGCTTATTATTTTATATCATAGTTTACATTTGAAAAAATACATAGTCTGTCCTGATGCATGCTCAGTAATCCAGGTCCTCTGAACGGATTCTTCTTTGTTGAAATGTTTAATCTTTTTATCCAAAAGACTTCTTCAGTCTGAGGAGCTGCAACAAACTCAGTCTTATAAATAGCACCTTCTCATCGTGGATCAACCAGTTTGTTGTTGACATCCAGAACTAGCTGATCATATGATCAAGGAGGACCATCAGCCTAACGATGGATCGTTAGCACCCTGATGGTTGTTTGCTATTCACAGAGGACTGAGTGATACTAGCAGTAACAGCATTGTAAGAGGGGACAGTTGAACACGGAGGCTCCGCCCCTGTTTAATGATGGACGGTTTCTTTTCACAAATATTCTATTTACAGTATAAGACTGATTTTATTTGAAGCTCCTCAGAATGACAGTATTTTGGATAAAACATTAAACATTTCAACAAGAAGAATCTGTCCAGAGGACCTGACTTTACTTTGTTGGATACATTTACAGTTATTTAAAAAAAACTTTCAGCAAGAAGGTATAAAGGAAATGTTCTATTTAAGAAAATTCACTGTTCTTTCAGAGCCTTAAATGTTTTCATACTTAATGAATATCCATCCATCCATTATCTTTTACCTGCTTTTTCTTTTTCGGGTCACGGGGGTCACTGGTGCCCATATCCAACAATAACTGTGCGAGAGGTGGGGGACACCTGGGAAGGACTCCAGTCCATCACAGGGCAACTTAATAAATACAAGTGTTTAATCATTGTCATTACAACATTGACCAAAGTAATCATGATTTTGACTTCCCTAACATCAGGTGAGGAAAACACCGTAGCTCACTCATAGTTTGTCCTTTTTCCTCCTCTCGTAGGTACTCCATTGATCCACAGTCAGACCCCGAGGCTCTGTTTCGGATCTCCTCCGACACAGGTTTTATTAATGCGGTGATGGAGTTGGACTTTGAGCAGGAGCAATGGCATAACGTCACAGTCATCGCCACACAGAGGGGTATGACAGCAACCTCCCTGATGGGCAGTGTCGCTTCTCAAAATCATATTTCAATGAAGTGGACTACAAATGTTACAAAGTCTGTGATCATTTGAACAGAAGTGTTTCTCTCTCTCTCTCTCTGTCTCTCTTTCTCTCTCTCTCTCTCTCTCTCTTCTCTCTCTCTCTCTCTCTCTCTCTTTCTCTCTCTTTCTCTCTCTCTCTCTTTCTCTCTCTCTCGCTCTCTCTCTCTGTCTCAGACAACCCAAATCTTGTGTCAAGGGTTGTGGTTGCCATAGAGACGCTGGACCAGAATGATAATGCTCCGGAGTTGGACAGGCAGTACACAACATCAGTGTGTGACTCCAGTGGCCCCGGTCAGGTCTGTTCTGCTTTGCTCTGGTTCTACGCTCAACTCAAGGCTCT
>JBBPBX010043913.1:16914-27699 GCA_038048925.1 Garcialebias charrua
ATATAGTTTTGAAAATAAAATAATTACTTCTAGTTTCAGTTTCCCCTCTGTAGAGTGGTTCTTTTAAAGCAACGCTAAATTTAAAACAATTCTGGATCCCAGTGATGCAGTTATACTAGGAGAATCAAAGACAAACTTTATTCTGAAGCAGCAGCTCCTGATGGAAATATTGGGTTTGCTTTTGCAGTAAATCCCTTGTGGCTAACATCCAGAGCTAGTCTGAAAACTTCTCACTGGAGAAATAAAATAGAAAGTGTCAATTCTTTGAATGAGTTTTGCTGCAGCGTTGTAACATCTTGTAACATTTTGCAAATATCAGCACAGGAGACTTTATTCAGTGGATTGTTGCATTACAAGATTTTAAATGTTATAAGAAGAATGAAACGTGTTCAGGATTGACTCACCACCTCAACGTTCAGGAAAATATTAAATCAAGTGGGTTGCAAAAGTGTCCAGGCCCTTTGGTAAGCTTTACTTTAGCTGCCTTACAACCTGAAATTTAAATGGGTTTTTGATTTGATTATACATGTATTGTGATATTGTATTATATATTGATATTATATTTTTTCGACAAAAAGAGAAGTACTGTATTTTCTCCCATTTAACTTCATTAATCTGAAGTGTACTTTTAATCATTAGTAAAAAATAAAATCTAGACTGTTAGTCAGGGGCAGCATGGTGATGCAGTTGGTAGAGCTGCTGACTCTCAGCGAGGAGGTCGCCGGTCCAAATCACAATCCAGGGCTTTTCTGGGTGGAGTTTGCATGTTCTCTCCGTGCTGCATGGATTTTCTCCGGGTACTCCGGTTTCCTCCCATAAACCAAAAACATGCATGTTAGACTGATTGGTGACTCTAATGCCCCTTTTCCACTTGCTCGGCCCAGAGCGGCTCAGTCTGGTCCGGTCTGGTTCAGTTCGGCTCGGCTCACATGTAGGTTTGTTTCCATTCACTTACTGCAACCCTTCTGTGGGCGGGGTGTAGAATCTCACTCGTCCTACCACGTGGTGGCGGTAGTGTTACCTCAAGCTATTTACTAGCCACCACTAAACGTTAGAAGAAGAACACCCTGCAAGACCTTGTCTCACCACCTGTTGGCGGTAATGTCCCTTGAGCTATTTAATGCTCTAATATTACTTTATAGACTTTTCAGCTTGTTTTAAACCCATGTGTTTTCCATTTTGTTTCTTTATAATAAAGATTATTCTCATATATGCACAAGGATCCTGTTAACATTGCTTAACACATCAATCGCACTGCCCTGTAATCAGTTAAACTATTTTTACAGTAAGGTACAGATTAGGAATTAATTAGGTTTGAATTGGCCCTGTAATATTAAATGTTTGTATTTCATTAAATTTAAACGGTAATATTTTGTCAGGGATAATTCAAAGTCAAATGCAAAAGGATAATTTGGTTTAAACTGTCCGTTAAACATTAAAAGCATGTTTCTTTAAACGTAAAAACAAAGTATTAATAATTAAATGTTTGTTGATCAGGAAACTCGTTTAGGCATCCAAGAACAGCTTCATCGGTGTTGATGGCGACGTCTGTGCATCCTTGGAAAAGCTGCTGCACCACGACCCGACATCAGGAAGGATGGATGGATGGATGGGTTGATGTTGACGTATTTGACGTCTGTGCATCCTTGGAAAAGCTGCTGCACTACCCATGACACGACATCAGGAAGGATGGATGGATGGCTGTTCAAATCTAATAATCTTTTTTCTTATGATTCTTTAAAGGTCAAATGCAAATGGAAAATATTCTTAACTTCCAGTATGTTTTTAAACAAACACTATACTGTACACACTTAACATTGTAAAATATGTTTAGGAAATTATTGTTCAATGAGACCACTTAAGAAAAAAAAGTTTATTATGAAAACTAAGAAGTGAAAAAAGCACAAAAATAAATACTGCATACACCTAAATGATTTTTTTCTTGTTGTCTCATGTGCTTCCTCCAGAAGACAAAAGTTGATAAATTCTGGTGTTGACTTCTTCGTCTTAACTGTAAAAAAAGAAAAACATGGTTACCGGTAATTCAGTCTAGAAACAGTTTTATATGTAGATATATTTTATAAGATATATATACATATATCAAATATATCAGAAACCACAAAGCAGATATTTTTCAAACCAACACAGTGTAATCACTACATGTTTATATACACACTGTAAGCTGTTGAAGTTATTTGAATTAAAATTCGATTTTTTATAGACATAAGTGTGTCGACCTGGCTTGTTTTTTTTCTACTAGTATTTAACACATTATATCTTATATCTCAGAAACCACAAAACAGATATTTTTCAAACCAACAGAGTGTAATCACTACATGTTTATGTGCATACTGTAAGCTGTTGGAGTTATTTGAATTAAAATTCGATTTTTTAATAATTTATTTTCGTAGCACATGTAACAGGTTTGGAATTAGTCAAAACAAATCAATTTAAATCCAGCAGATTTGACCACAACGTGACATTAAGGACTTGTTAACCTGAGGAACCCTCGTGGTATAAAGCCAGCTATGAAATATATTTTTTAAGCTTTTATTTAGCTACATTTAAAAGAAAGAACGCCGATCGACCCCACCCGCGCGTGCATGTGATGTGCACGTGTCGACCTACTTTGTTAAATCCAGCTGATTTGACCACAACGTGAAATTATTAAGGAACTGTTAAGCTCAAGCACCCTCTTGATATAACGTCAGATATGAAATATATTTTTTAAAGCGTTTATTTAGCTACATTATAGAAATAAAGACGGCTCACGTGCGCGCGCGGGCGCGCGCGTGCACGTGGCGAAACTACTTTTTTAAATCCTGCCGTTTTGACAACAACGTGAAATTATTAAGGAATAGTTCGGCTTAAGACACATGTTTGCTGTAATTTTAAATACAAATAATTGTTTTTACCGTGTTAATCTTGTAAAGTCCTTCGGTGTTTGTTCCCTCGCGGCAGCCACTTCCTCAAACTCAGTCCAGCCTCCAACCCACGGTACGGGTCCAGCCGGCCTGGGACCTGCTCTGAGATGAGTCCGGAATCTTGGCGCGGCGCCGCGCATCTGTGAGGTGGAAATGCTCTCCAACGCGCGCTTGGCACGCAAATATGACGTCACATCCGAGCCGGGCCACCAAGTGGAAAAGGGGCATAAGACAGATAAGGATGGCTGATCACGTTATCATCAGAACTCTGGCTAATCTGAAATTAAGCGCATGGACTTGTCTCACTGCTTCGTCCTCAAATGCAAATGTGATTTGTCTTAAATGTGCTGATGGTATAGTTTTTTTGATGTCTCATATGGTGTCTTGTAAGACAAAATGTGATATATCTTTTTTTGTAATACCAACGCTAATTCCCTCATGGTTCTTTCCTTGTTTCACACCTGTGACCTTCATCCCGATATGGATGGGAGAGGCCGCGCTGAAGAACAAAATGTGATATATCTTTGATGTCTCATATGATGTCCTGATAGCAGCAGCTTCACAGACATAGTCCCCTTCAGGATGACTGTGCGTACATATTCACGCTGTGCTGGTGCAAACTTGGGCAATGTTAATAAAAGTACTCTGACTGACTCTGATCAGAGGTAAATGGTAAATGGTAAATGGAGCTTATTTATATAGCGCTTTCCAGCCCCCTGTAAGGAGCCCCAAAGCGCTTTACAATACCAGCCATCCACCCATTCATTCACACATTCATACACCGGTAGTGGTAGCCTGCCTTGCAAGGCGCCATCCAGACCTACCGGGAGCAACTCAGGGTTAAGTGTCTTGCCCAGGGACACAACGACACATGGTGGGCAGACGCGGGATTCAAACCTCTAACCTTCCGATCGGGGGACGACTGCCATTACCACTACACCACGGCCGCCCCACAGGTACAGCACATGTTGAACAAATGGGAAATAAAGTTAGGGAGGCTAGACTGAGATGGTTTGGACATGTCCAGAGGAGGGACAGTGGGTATATTGGTAGAAGGATGTTAGAAATGCAGCTGTCAGGAAAAAGACAAAGAGGGAGGCCAAAGAGGAGATATATGGATGCAGTTAAAGAGGACATGAAGGTAGTTGGAGTGAGGACAGAGGATGCAGAGGACAGATTGAGGTGGAGGAGGATGACTCATTGTGGCAATCCCTGAAAAGGGAAAAGCCGAAAGAAGAATAAGAAAAGACGGTTAAAAGTGCGAAAATGTTGACAAGAGGAGAAGAAAAAAAGAACATGGAAACAGTGCTGATTGAGTTTTCAAGTAAGAGGATTCCAGCTGAGTTATGTTTTGGTTTTGTTAAGTTTAGTGTGAGAGAATACATCCCTAAACCCATGAGATGTCACAAGTGCCAGGAATTTGGACATTTGGCAAAAGAATGTAAAGGAACTAGAAGGTGTGCTAGGTGTGGAGGGGATCACGAGTATGGTAAATGTAGAGAGGGAGTACAGCCAAAATGTTGCAACTGTGGAGGAAATCACAGTGTGGCCTATTGGGAATGTGAAGTCCTTAAAAGAGAAATTTTTGTGTACACAAAAGCGCATCCTTGTGCTGTTTTTCTTGGGTACCATCACCACAGCGGAGGCCCACGGGCTGTCAGATGGCTCTATGATGCCTGTCTCAATCATCTCACCCAGTTCTCTGTCAGCAACCTCCTGGAGAGCTAAGGGAAGGCGGCGAGGACGCACTTTAATAGGACGAGCATCCCCAGTGTCGATGGTGTGCTCCACCAAGTGTGTCAGACCCACTTCGTTCTCTTTAAGAGCAAAAGTGTCCTTAAACTCCAACAGCACCTGCCATAGGTTTTCCTGCTGCTGCTGAGTCAGCCCCTCACAGTTCTTGGACCAGATTTCTCTCACTGCAGACAGCCTCTCCTCCTCTTCAGTTTGATGCTCAGCTGGTGGCAGTGCCAAAGTCTCTGCGGTGTACGCAGCTACAGCTTCAGGGGCTGGGCATGACGAGGGGGAAACGAGCCGCACGCTCCTCCCCTCAGGCAGTATCAGGGCACCCCTGCCTAGGTCAATCACACCACCAATGGCTCGTAGAAAGTCCAACCCAAGGATGCATGTGTCCTGCACATCTGCCACCCAGGCAGCATAAGGCACAGTGAGATCTCCCACCTTAAACTGGAACACTCCCCTCCCTCTTATGGGGGCCAGGTCACCAGTCACTGTCTTAAGCTGCACATCAGTTGCCTGCACAGTAGCTCCAGTAGGGATGATGTCAGGTCGAACAAGTGTTGCGTTGGATCCTGTGTCCAGGAGTGCTGTACAAGGCACCCCGGCGACCACCACTGGAATGTGACAAAAGTTGCCCACTTGTGTCCAGCCCACAGCAATGATGGTGCCTGGTGGAGATGGTGCTAGGCTGGGGGTGTTGGTCTCACAGGCCCGTGTACTCCCACCTACACGGGCCCTTGGGCGTTTCCCGGCACGGCTGCAAACCTGGGACACTGCCTGATGAGGTGGCCCGTTTGCCCACAGCCCCAGCAGCTCTGCGGTCGACGGCGTGGGTCCACTTGGGGAGCAGATGACTGAAGAGCAGCGGTCTGCGTCGTACTGAGTGGTCCCCTTGTCCTCCCCAGCTGCTCGACCGGAGCTGACAGTACTCTCACTATTGGTGCGTCCTCAGCTCCACCAATGGATCCTGTCAGCATCTCCCTCTCCAGCGCTAACTCTAGAGCTGCCCCAAGCGTTTCTGGACGTGCCAGCTGAGTCTGTATTCGGAGCTCTTTGGGACTGAGAGCCTGCAGGAACTGATCACGAGCGAGCTCTGCCTGCACTGCAGGTGGCATGTTGTCATAAGCCCTCCTGCAGAGACACTCAATGTCATGGGCCAGGATACGAAGAGGCTCTGCAGGCTGTCTGCGTCTATTGTGAAACTCTGATCGCAGCAGCACAGGCTGGTTATACTGTCCAAATCGTCTCTGTAGTGTCCCAACCAGAGCAGCATAGTCTCTCCTCTCCTCCTTGCTCAGCAGCAGTAAACAGGCAGCTGCATCCTCACACAGGCATAAAGCTAATTGCAGTGCTTTATTCTCCTCATCCCAGCCAGCAGCTGCAGCTAACAGTTCAAACTGAGCAATAAACACCTCCCATGGCGTCTTTCCATTGAACTTTGGCGTTTTTATGTTTGCCGCTACTTCTCGCCACTGGGCACTGCCATCTTTGTTTACGTCACGTGATGGTGCGTCACGAAGATTAGATTCTATTCCGCTGAAACCGCGGTCATAGCGGGGAAAGTTCTCGTATCTAGCCAAACCTGGTGAGAATCCAGCCTCAGCAGACATTTGTAGCGCTGTGTCTCTCACTCTGTGAGCAGTCGAATGCAGCCGGGCTTCCATCTCCAGCTCCTCCCGTTTAATCTTGTCCGCGAACATGTCTCCACCTGCAGTTTGCTCCGCCGCGCGCTTCAGAGGCAGCTCGTAGTTTCACTTCTGACACCAGTGTAACGTTGTCGCGGTCACTCAAGCACCAGACGTTCTGCTTCAGCCAACACTTTATTAAAGAGCACAAATAACAGGCCAGTAAACTCAGAGTCACTGTTTGGCCGTGACCCACGCCATAACTCCTCAGCTTCACCACAGGTGCTCCAACCTCTCAACAGAACCGCCAAAACTCCCTCTAGCCCCACCCCATCTTATTTCCCAACAACCCTTGCGTCATAAACAGGACATGAACAATTAACACTTAACATGACTCTTCAAGGATCATTACACTATCATCTTACAATGTTACATTTCTGCATAAATCACATAATCACAGAATGCATAATCAAACAAATCAAACACACATGAAAATTACAATCATTTAATTATCACCACTAATTTCACAATATATTTCATTTTTCCATTCATGTCTGATTAGTTTTACAGCTCTGATACTCTGTTAAAGGCATTAAAAACTCACTTCTACAGCAAAAACTCCATGTGTGTGTGTGCAACTGCACACTTCCTGTTTTTTGCAGCAGCCTAAGTGTGTGCATGTGTGTGTGTTTATGTGAGTGTAAGCAGCATAAGTGTGTGCATGTGTGTGTGTTTATGCGAGTGTGAGGACCTGTGTGTGTTTTGGTTCTGTGTGTGTGCGTGTGTGTGCGTGTGTGTTGTGCAGAAGATGCTGGTGTTTTCTGGAAGGCCTTGTCAGGCCTGTTGTCAAAGAGTTGTAACAGTCTGGTTTCAAAAATAAAGTCCTACTTTTCTGCAATTATCGACAACAGGAAGTCAACTTGGGAGGAGAAAAAGAAAATTGTTACATTTATTGCTGGAGTCATCAGTGCTACTCATGATGTCAAATCTAAAACAGAGAGATTACAAATAATTAAGGCAGCACATCATCTTGATATGGTAGGACTTAAGTGGGAAGAGGTAAGAGATTAACTCAGTGTGCGGGCAAGTCAAGAACCATGTATCGACTGTTCTTAGTAACAATTCTTATTTTACAATGGAATGCAAGGAGTTTAATTGCAAATGGCCAGGAATTCAAAAAGTTTATAGATAATAGAAAGGACAAACCTGATATTATATGTGTACAGAAGACATGGCTTAAGCCTAGATTGGATTTTGTGTTACAAGGATATGAAATAATTAGGAAAGATCGAAAGGAGGGACCTGGAGGGGGATGTGCAACTTTTGTGAAGCAGGGGGTCTCACAGATCATTAAATGAAAATGAGGATCTGGAATGTGTAGTGATGGAAATATGGGCAAAGGGTGAAAAAATAGTGGTGGTGAATTATTATAATCCATGTAAACGACTTTAAATAGATAAACTGGAATCAATAGAACAAGCGGCTTCAAGGTATGGTGTGGGGACTTTAATGCTCATAACTCATTGTGGGGTAGTGAAAGGACAGATTGGTCAAATAATTCAAGACATGTTAGATGGTAGATACCTAGTTTGTTTAAATGATGGTAGAAAAACTAGAATAGATGTTCATTCAGGTAGGGAATCTGTCCTTGACCTAACTCTAGTATCAAGTAACATTGGCCCTCATGCACGAACCGTTCGTACGCACAGATTTGTTCTTAAACTGTGCGTACGAGTGATTTAGGATCATTTGTGGCATTCAACAATGTTTTCGTATCCTACGATTTTCTTCAGATACGAACAAAATTTACGAGTGGTCCGGACCTGTCGTATATTTTAGGAGCAGTCGGTCCGCTGTCATCCAGACGGATCTTCTCCACGAATAACTTCATATTTCGTTATTTAGAAAATATCTTGGGTTTAAAAAAATCACGCACCATAATTATTCTTGACAATAGGTTATTCTGTTTGAATTAGAATTATAATTTTAAGTTTAATTTGTCTGGTGTGTCGCGCAGGCTTCAGTGAGTCGTGCGCTCCCCTTGAGCCGCTCCTCATATTAACACCCAGGTACATAAAATTCCCATGCACCGCCGCAGAACAAGTACGAATTAAGACTGATTTTCATGCTGTTGCTGGACTGCTGTGCCAAACACCATCGGAGCAATTGATTATTATATCTGATTCGAAATATAACCTGCAGAATGTGGTTGCGCGATGGAGGAGCGCGCATGACACATTTGTGCTGCAAGACATGTTGGCACGCGTGCAGCGTGGCATTTACAGTATTGTCCATCCATCTCGCAGACTGACCACCTCCTGTCCGTGCTGCGGCGAGACGTTTGTTTGAAGCCATTTTCAGATCAAACCATTTATTCTTGATTTCTGATACTGTACGACCCACGGGACACACAGCATATGCACTACAATATTAATATGAAGTTAACTGTAGTTTCGAGACATTTTAAAATGCTTCTGTTCAAAAACACATCCGACACTTGCGGGGGGTGGGGGGTAGCGGTGCGCCACGCTCTTCTGAATAAGTGAAACTATAATGTAACACAGTACACTAAAATTAAAGATATTTGACCATCCGACACTTGCGGGGGGGTGGGGTGGCAGCGGTGCGCCACGGCTCTTCTGAATAAGTGAAACTACACAGTTGTTTACACTAACATTAAAAATATTTGACCATCCGACACCTGCGGGGGGGGTGGCGGGGTGGCGGTGCGCCACAGCGCGACGATGAGAGCAGATCTCCGAACGCCTTTTACTTCTTGAGTTTGAATGAATGGACACTTCCTGCTGTCAGAAGGCAGGAAGCGTGGCCTTATATGGTGTCTTGAGGGGTGGAGATTATGTAAATTACCTTCCCGCGAGCACGTGCAGGTGAGTAGAGCAGGTGGGATCCATCAACTTTAAGCAGCCCGTTTACACGCTTTTCCTGTGGATAGAAGAGTTTGTTGGATCTGACGTGGCATGTTCGTACGAACGCTTCGTACGAACAAAAGTAGGAGAAATTTAGGATAAGAATACGAACATTTTCGTGCATGAGGGCCATTATGATGTGAGTAGAGTGTGTATCAGAAATGTACAATGGGGAGTGATCATTATCCTTTATTTTGTAAAGTGCAATATCAGATAAATGTGGAAGAGTCAGGGAGAGGAGGTAAATGGATTTTTGATAAAGCTGATTGGGAGGGATTTAGAAGACAGAGTGATATCATGTTCAACAAAATAAAGGGCAATTAGTCTATTGAAAATTTAAGTTATCTTTTTTTCTGAATGTGTAAGAGCAGCAGAGGTTAAGTCTATACCCAAAATTAAAGGAATAAGAGGAAAGCTGTCCTCTGGTGGACTAGTTTATGCAAAGAGGCTATACGAAAACACAATAAAGCATTTAAAGTAGGGCTGTTGATCGATTAATAAAAATTAACTAATCACAAATCCGTTTTAGAATTAATTGTGATTAAACACTTTAAGGCAACTTATAATAAAGATGGATTCATTCATCAGTTAGTCATAACCTTTATTGTTTTTACTTTCACAGTGTTTAAAAACTGAAATAATTTTGTAAAGAAATGCAGCACCTATGCATTGCAAACATTCATTTTGTGGTTCAAAACATTTTACTGTTTGATGTATGAATTAGTGTGAACTGAAATTTAGAACCTTCTTTTTGACCACCACTGCAGTGGCTACTCATCCACGTCAGATTTGGTTTCTGAGTGATTTGTAGCGGTCCTATGTCAGCTTCCAGAGTGGACTGAATGGAGTCTGCCTCATCATCTGTGTCTGAATCAGATGATGCAGGCAAGAAGATGGACACCTTCCTCTTCTTTAGTGGTGCTTCCCCTGCTGTTTGAGCACCTTGGATCTGGGCATTTCTACCCTCTTTGAGCAAATTGTTTAAAGAACTCCACACTTTGCCTCTCTCAGATTTAGGCAGGCATTTTAAGTCATTGAACCTGGGGTCAAGTGCAGTAGCATTCTTGAGCCAAGTGAGATTGGAGTTCTCCTTTCGTTGAGCCAGGTCTTCACAAAAGGCCTTTTTGAATCGCTGTATGTTGACAGTATCATCATCTGAAGGCTCCATGACTCTGAACATGTGGCAGAAGGCAGGCAGCACCACAGAACAGGAGATGTAGTTCTGTCCACCCAGAGTTTCAGTGACATACCTGTGAAAACACAAATTAATAAACAATAATCAGGTCTCTCTTGTAAATGAGTCCTTGAGGCTCATTGAGACTAACCTGTGTAAGTAAAGGTTGACTGAAAAAAATTCATTAATTTCATTTAATTTCATTCAGTTAGAATAAAAACGCAAATTCATCAAAAAGAAAAACACTGAATGAAAAGGGAGCAGAAAGACGAATTATATTTTATTTTTTTATTTATTATCGACTCTCTTTTTTTAAACACCTTTTAATTGAATATTTGGGGGTAATATTGTTAATGAGTTTTATACATGACTTGTAAAATACTATATTCAACCAA
>JBBPBX010043914.1:0-27699 GCA_038048925.1 Garcialebias charrua
TATATGTATATATATATATATATATATATATGTATATGTATATATGTATATAGGGGTGGGCGATATGGCTCAAAAATTATATCGTGATATTTCAGAGTATTATCACGATAACGATAAATTTCGTGATATAACCCCCCACAAAAATCAAATGTATTTATTTGACAAAATTAACTTAACATGTTGCTTTGCAGTATTATATAAAATTTTAAAAAACAACAAGGGGTAATTTTACTGAAATTACTTTATTTAGTAAAGTATTTAGTCTCCAAGTAAAACTACACCTGCACTTTAGTTTTTGTGGTGGTTTTTTTAATCTATATTTTGTGCAGACTTTTTCAATCTAAATAACAGATCATTTTTAAAGTATTTTTTTTTTCAGAGATTACCTGGCTAACATCAGTCTGTCAGGAGATGTGGCAGAGTGAAGAAATATGTTTATAAAAAATGTTACATACAGCTCCTTTAAATGAGCTGTAACTTCTACAAGTTGATCAGCTGACCTTCATGTTTCAGCTTCATCATGCAGGAACGTGTCATATGCTTCCTCTGATTCATTTTTTTAACTGAACTGTCTCTGATGGAGTGATGTGGAGCCGCGCGTGTTTACACAGTTTACAGCGGGGACACGCTGCTCCGAGCAGCACCGGAGCAGCTCGGTGCTGCTCGGAGCGGAGCGGGGCGGGGGAGGAGGGGACAGCTGTCTGTGCCTGCAGGGAGGAGAGAAGTTGAGACGCGCGCGTTGTTTTTAACATTTTAGCAGTAACTAATTAGCGTTTTACACCAGTAGACTGGTGGAGGGGAGGTGCGCAGTTGCTCGGGTGTTAAGGGGCGGGGCGCCCTGACGTATTACGTCATGAAATTAGCATATCATGATATAAGGTTTTTGCCCGGGCAAGCTTTTTATACCGGTATTACCGGTAACGATATGATATGGCCCAGCCCTTATAATATATATATATATATATATATATATATATATATATATATATATATATATATATATATATATATATATATATATATATATATATATATATATATATATTAGTGCTGGACGATAATTCAATAACGATAAATATCGCGATATACTTTTATTCAATAACGATGATATGAAGTTTAAGCATATTTTCGATATTTCGATAGGATTTTACAACGTTTTTCTGTTTCTGTTCGGGTTGGAGCGGCTGCTTCAACAACCCGCCCGGACAGAAAAAGCTGTGACACAAAACGTGCGTGGTGACGTCGTTGTTACGCAGCGCTCAGTCCAGCAGCAGGCGTTAGCGGTAGCAGGCTAAAAGCTAAGCTAGTCTCCAAAGCGCGTTAAGTTTTCGCTTCAAAACGAGTCAAACGAGTGCTCATGACCGTCAGAATGTGACTGAACAAAGTTTCACAAGCGAAGAGAAAGCAGACGACATCACTGATGAGAGGAAAGACTAATTCGTCGGTGTGGACGTAGTTCGGTTTTGTTAAACTGCAGGTCTCATCTGCAGCGAGTCTTACTCGGTTTCTTTATTTTGCAAAACGTGACAAAGTCGTTCTAACTAGCGGTGGGAACATCTAACTTGTTTAATCTGAAGAGTTTCCACTCGATAGAATATGATGAGAGTCAGAAGATGAAGAACAATAAAGTTTGAGCCAACGTTTCCCTGAAACTACGACGTAAACAAACAGCCCCAGCAGCGCTGCATGTTTTTTAAATTCAAAATAAAACAAATTCATCAGAAGAAGAAAAAACACTGAATGAAAATGTGCAGAAAGACGAAAATAGTGTTTTAATATCTGCCCCTTGTTTAAAAAATACAAAATAACTACAAACAAACAACAACCTTCACTTCACCTGCACCACACCTTCCCAACAACTTTGATTTAATCATATTTTAAAACATAGTTTTAGAAATGTTTATGGTGATATCAAGTCAACACAATCCTGTTTCCTGATTTACAACTCAGCTCCTTCAAACTAGTCCTAAATGGAGGTTTTACAAACATTTACATTCCCTTCAGGGTTTAATAACTTTAAACAAATTTTAATTGAATATTTGGGGGGTAATTTTTTTTCAGTTTTATACATGACTTGTAAAATACTATGTTCAACCAAATCATAAAAT
This sequence comes from Garcialebias charrua, assembly GCA_038048925.1. Classification (NCBI taxonomy): domain Eukaryota; kingdom Metazoa; phylum Chordata; class Actinopteri; order Cyprinodontiformes; family Rivulidae; genus Garcialebias; species Garcialebias charrua. The sequence continues at coordinate 2,109 of JBBPBX010043914.1, forward strand.
TTTAATAATTTAAACTGATGAAATATTTGTTGGGTGACCATAGCACTTCCTACTAATAATTCTTGTAGCTCTTTAAAAACAAAACAAAAAAAACAGGGTTTGTAATAGTTTTACATGCTTTTCCCCAAACTTCAATACAACAGATTAAATATGGAACAATCATTACATTATTCAATATATTCAAAACTTTGTCATTCAAAAACTATTTTACTTTATACAGTAATGCAATTGATTTTATTTTTATTCTTAAAGGAGCTGTATGTAACTTTTCTAACAATATATTTTTAACATATTTCTTCACTCTGTCACTACCTCCTGACATACTGATTTTAGACAAGTAATCTCTGAAAAAAACTATAGTCCCCTTGCTTCTCTATCAGCATTTATAAAAACACTAAAAACACAGAGTGACCCGCCGTTAACCAGCCAATAAAAACAGAGTTTGTAACCAGCCAATAAAAACAGAGCTTGAATTTGAATCAGCCAATAAAAACAGAGCTTGAATTTGAATTTCAGCAGAGCAAGGTGGAGCAGAGCCATATATGGCTCTGAGGGGGAGGAACCAGAAACGTGTCTCTGTTCAAAATTTTCCTAAGTTCCAGCGTGTTCCAGAAATTACATACCGTATTCTCCGGTGTATAATACGCACTTTTTTTGCTCATTTGAATATCCTGCGTATTATACACCGAAGCGTATTATCTATGGATTTTTTCCCATATTTTTAGACCCATTTTTAGCTCTGATTCGCCGTTTTTCATTTTGGCCAAAAATGGTGCAGTACCAGTTTCGGCCGCTATGGGCGCTAATGCACCCTGTAGTCTGTTTATTCAAACTGTTTAAATTCATGCTGAATAGCAAATGTTATTCCAAAATGTTATTCATGAAGGATTTCCCTTCTCAAACCTGCAGTGAAGATTCAGTGACACTGTTTATCTCATTTTAGTTTGAGCTCAGGACAATCTCCTCAGAAGAGACTTTTGTTTTTGTCCTAATTAATAATCAGATGAACAATATCTGTTTTTGCTATTATCATTAACATAGGTCCCATATGTGACGCTTTAATGACGTTGTTTTAACCAAACCAACAGGTTAACAGTGTTGTGTGTAGTGTTAAGATCAGTTTTTATCATAAAATGCTGACATCTGAAACTAACACTTTATCTTTCTGACAATTTGTAATGTTTGATTCAAATTAAAAGTAATAAAAGTATTACTGTCCCTTCAGGAATAACTCACAAAAAGTTCATTACTGAGAGCGATCAGAGAAATGTTTCTGAGGTCACGGTTGCATCACTGCAGTTTCAATGGGTTTGGCGCCATCTAGTGGCCATAAAAAAGACTGTCACGGCAGCGCGTATTATACACCGAAGCGTATTATCTAAGGGTTTTTCTGATTTATTTCCAAAAATATGACAAAGCGTATTATACACCGGAGCGTATTATACACCGAAGAATACGGTACTGAACCTTTAAGTAATTTCCATGAGATTTCTATGTCAGCTTCTTATAAATAACAACACCCAAAAGTTTTATTTAATTAACTATGAATTTCAATGCTGTAAATTTTAAAGATGTTTAAAGTTAAAACTATTAATATTGACACAGTTGAGAATTTTATGGCAAGAAAGTTCATGCTCAATAATCCACGTACCAAATCCAATAATTTTCAGTCGGGTCATCTGGACAGTTTCTTTTTATAGAAATTGGATGGAGGATGGAGGGTGAAACGTTTCTATAAAAAAGAAACTGTCCAGATGACCCGACTGAGAATTATTGGGTTGAGAAGTTTATGTTTATTTGATGGTGATTTCCATCTTTTTGGAGGCTAAATACAAATACAAGGAGAACATTAATTTATTTGTATAGTTTATAGTTTTTTTTAGGCTTTTATATTGTTTATATCGATATCGAATTATATCGATATCGACCGAAATTAAGAACTATATCGTGATAAAAATTTTGGCCATATCGTCCAGCCCTAATATATATATATATATATATATATATATATATATATATATATATATATATATATATATATATATATATATATATATATATATATATATATATATATATATATATATATATATATATATATATATATGTATATATAAATATATATATATATATATATATATATATATAAATATATATATATATATATATATATATATATATATATATATATATATATATATATATATATATATATATATATATATATATATTATTATATATATTATTATATATATTATTATACATATATTTTTTAATTTATTTATATAATATACACACACACCGAATACCCCTCCAAGTCCTGTAAAGATATATTGGTGTTTATATGTTCATCAATGTGATTAATCAAAATCAGATAAATCTGAACGTTAGTGCTCTTTATTCAGTAAATCAACACGTCACATTTCAGGATCTGGTTATTATAGACACAAATTAATTGTTCAATATGAATATTTCTACATTTATTACCACAGTACTGTAATAGTGTTACACACATTACTAGTTGTAAACACTCAAAATAAAATATGTTGGTTTAGTGCTCACCTTTAAAGGGGACCACAGATGCAAAATTCACTTTTTAATGTTTTTTTTACTCAACTTTGGGTATTTACTTCATAAAAAAACAGTCCTTGTGCCAAAAAAATGCACCCAGTGGTTTATTTACTCTAAGTAGATTTATTTATTTTTGATAAATACACCTGGATTCACACTTCCTGCAGTTATTGACGTCACAAGCCGTAGCCAATCACCTCAAACCTGAGTCCAGCCCCTCACCTAGCAACCCCTGGTTAGGCTCAACCCACTTCTGTATTAAACACATGACTGTTGTTTTTCATGATTTCATCTCATCTTTTGTTTATATGTTCTTAATTTCATGTGTACAGCACTTTGTTGCAGCTGTGTTTTTTTTAAATGGCTTTATAAATAAAGTATAATTGTTATTTTTATGTTTTAGTTCAATTTTTAGTGTATTTGCGATCGCTCCCAACGCGCAGCCGGCAAAAATTAAACGAGCGGACCCCCGGCGTAGGGACCGGTTGCGACGGGACCCTCTTCTGGCGCGATGGAGCGGAGCTTCAACTGTACAGCCTCATTTCAGCCTCGCAGCAGGCTCGCAGCAGTGAGGACCTTCTCCTTACGGATTAATTTACGGGAGACACTTGGTGAACTTTGTGTGTGTCTTGACTGGAACAGCGATAACTCCCAAAATCTCCGCGTGCAACGAGCGGAGCTGGCGAAAACCGGAAGAGGAACAAGCTAACATTAGCTTCGGATTCGGGTGGTCTAATGCTAAAAGGAGCAGCAAACTGCGGCGCGCTCAGACGGGTTTCGGTAAGTTATCTTAAGCTAACACTAACAGTAAGTCAAATGAGTAATAAAAAAAGAGCTAATTTTAAAACAACAACACATTACAGATACTGGCTGTTACAGAGGGCGTAAACAGATCGTTGAAGGGCGTGGACTTCAAGAAACCGGTCGTTCAAAACGAAAGTTAAAAATGGCAGAATTAAAAAGGGTATAATTAATTATCTAAGAATTATTTTGTGTATTAAAATGAATTAATATTGTCAAGATAGCACACAGACATGACATAAAAATTTTAAATACCTATATGTGGTCTCCTTTAACCTAACTATTTTAGAAGTAAACATTGTTAATTCAACTTTTATTTAGGCATGTTAATCCCATTGAGCCTCAAGGACTCGTTTACAAGAGAGACCTGATTTCAACAAAGAATGGTGACAACCCTAGACAAGAATAAATGAGGCATACAGTTTAATTTTTTATTTATTTTTATACATTAAAATAAGATGGCAAAAAACAGCTAGATAATGACAAATGTAGAAAACTAAAAATTGTTATAGAACAGTGTTATATATATTCCCCTTGTCTGTTTGCTTCTCATTTAAAAGATGCAACTCATCATTATTTGGTAACTAGACCTAATTACTGTATTTCTAACTATTCAGCATCTACATTGTGACTCAGGATATTTGCCACTTCATTCCATAATATCTCACATGTCTTTAAATCTTAGAGGTTTGAGTCATGCTTGGTTATTTTTAATTTTATGGTAAACTCTAAAGCATAATATTTTTTTATTTCTGTTTGTCAACAAACTTCAATGACAGAAACTTGCCCAATACTCATACATAGTTTTTTTTTGCATTTACAACAATATAATCTTGGAAGTTAAATAACAATTTAATTGTTAAAGACAACAAACATAAATATAGGGACTGTATTTTTGTGACATTCCGACAATTTTATTTTTTATTAAATTGCATTTTTATCATTTGATGATGACATTTCAAACAAATCAGGCATACATTGCATGTGTTACTATAGCAAAAAGTATTTTTGAAAGGTGTCTTTCATTACCTTTAAATTAATAGATGCATACTGAATTGTTTTTGCTCAATATTTAAAGCAATTGAAATGAAATTAAAATATATTCAAATAAAAAGTTTCTATCAAGTCAGACTCAAGTAATTCTCATTTATTTTGTACTTAAACATGACTATTAACTTTTTAACTCATATCAGTAAACCCAGTAAATTTTATTTGTATTTTTCCCATTTTTTAAATTAATAAAAAAAAATTTAAGCAGTTTGTGTCTTGTGATGGAACATCATATTACCAACATTTTAAAAAGAAATCAAATCGAATGCATCAGGAAGAATGTGTGTTTAATGGACAGTAAATAAAATCATGAACAGCTGAAATAAAACACCAAATTACAACAAATACATTAGAAACATTTCAGTTGCAATGATATCTCATAGCATGTTACACTTGAGATGCTTTTGGGTTTTTATAAAGGAAAAGAATACACAATTATTTTATGGTTATTACATTAAACTTCAGATTACTTTAGAGGAGGTGCATTGCTTTAGCTGTAAATTTCTAAATGGCGTCTTTGATATTTTTTTAAGACTAATCACATAGGCCACTAACAGTAATGTTTGAGTGCGATGCAGAAGCGTTGGCAGGTGATATGGTGATACTACTTGTAATCTTTCCAACGCCTTTAACATGACAGCCATTGGCAATTACATGAGTCCTTTGTTCATGTCGGAGGTAGTATGGCCCAACGGTCTGTGGGATGCTGTGGGTCATACCATTCAGAGGATGGGTATATGGACTTCCCAGGTGAATATGGATCTTACTATCTTCTGTTGTGATGATGCTTGAACTTGTGTCATCGCTGTTGGACTTCTGATGTTGCCAGCTGCTGGTCGGATCAGGAGTCTTGCAGAACAGAGCCTGGTTTGTAACCTCTGCTGGCTCAGGAGAACAGGTTTTGACTGTGACAATCTGAATTGGTGAGTTGTTTTCAAGTGTGTTAGAGTGCGATGGTTTTGGACTTAATGCCTGAGAGACTGGCATTTCGTTCAGTGGGGAGATGGCACGTTCAGGATTTGAAGAGTGGGCTTTGGGATTGACTGCAGGTGAACCTGAGTTCTGAAGGATGGTTATTCTCTGCTTTGGTGAAGCCCCGCTGGTTGGTATGGCAACTGTGCTGGTGTAAGATGTTGCTTGGTCTCTAGAAGGACTGGTAATCTCAAGCGTTGCAGTGTTGAGCATATGATGTGGTGTTACTTTAATCTGCAAGGGTTGTGTGTGTGTTACCATCATCACTTCTCCATTAACGTTTTGGTGCATATCTGCTTCGGAGTGGTTCTCATGCCGGCACATGTCACTAATTTCAGTGTTTAGGCTGTTGACAGGAGGGCTTCCTTCATTTGGGACTTCTGTTTTGGGGTTTGGGTCCTTGTTTGTATTTTCTCTATTTAACTTTTCACTGCACTTGTAGTTGGACAACATGCTCTCTGCAGGTTCAGTTTGTACTTCTTTGGTGGTCTGATGGTAGTGTGAGAAGTTTTTATTGTTCTGGATTTGCTTGTACATGTCTAGCTCACTTGTCAGTTTTTCCATCACCTTGGCCAGTTCTTTGTTTTTGGCTTCCTGCTGGGTCAGTTTTCTTTGCAGTGTTGACTGATCCATTTGCACCTTGGAGATTGACTCCTCTGTCCCGATCAGCTTCTGGAGTTTCTCCTTCAGGCTGTCCACTTCTTTGGTTAAAAGTCTACATTTAACTTGTTCTTTTTGAAGATGGCATAGAAGACGGTGCTCCTGGTTGACCTCCTGTTTCTCTCCCTGTTTGTACCTGGAAAGCTCCTTCTTTGCCTCCTCTAGCTCCTCCATTAGAACTTGGGACCTCCTTTGTTCATCTTTCAGCTTCTTTTCCAGAGACTCAAAATCTTCCTTCACTTCCATTAGCTCTGCTTCCAACACCTCTTTGTCCTGGAGTCTCTTTTGCAGTTCATCTAGTTCCTTGGTCAGCTCTTTAACTTTGTTGTCATCAGTTTGACAATGATAAGTTGTGTTGTTTGGAATGGAGCTGTTTGTATACTTCTCCTCTTTTTCTTTCCTGCTATCAAATATGTTTAACTTTTTCTTCATGATAGTTATTTTACTTTGTAGCTCTCTATTCTTTTCCTCCTCTGTTTGTAGTCTATCTTGAAGCTCACCTTTTTCCTTCATTATAACCTTAATCTTCTCTTCTAAATCTGCCTTAGACCTCAGTGCCGGCTGTTTCTCCTCTCTCAGCCGCTCTGTCATTGTTGCCAAATTACGTTGCTCGTTTCGTTTGCTCTCCTTCCTACTAATCTTTTCCTCTGCCTCCTGGAGTCTCTCAGCCATATTCTTTCTGTCCTCCACCAAGGCTACAGTCAGCGACCGGAGCTTTCCCAGATCCTGCCGAACAGCCATTTCACTTTTCTCCAGTTGGACCGCAACAGTCTCTAGCTCTCTCACCCTGAGTCTTAAAGTATCATGCTCACCTGACATCATACTGCTGAACTCCCTCTCTCTCTCCAGCTTGCTCTTGAGAATAGTACAGTCCTGTTTGCTTTTGCCAAAAGCCTCCTCTAACCGGTCCAGTTCACAGATTCTGCCATTGAGCTTGTCCACTTCAAACTTTAGGCTGCGGTTGTGACTTGTCTCCTTTGCCAGTCTACGGTCCAGGTCTCGGCATTGATCTGCCATTCGTATCAGCTCTTCATCCTTTCCTTCCATTTCCACCACCCTCCTCCTCAGCACCTCTGCCTCTGTCAACGAGCTGAGAGCCATCATGCTGTTCTGGTTTTGGCAGAAGTTGGAAACTTGATTAAACTGCTCCATCCCAACATTAAGGAATTTAGGTGCGTCCTTCACTTTTGCACCGACTTTAGCAGAACAGCCCCCCCCCTGCTCAATATGAGCAGTGATAATAACGTTATGCTGCTTATCTGCCAGCAACTCGCTCAAATGTTGTTCATCATTTATAAAAAGCTGAGCAAATTCTTCAGCTCTGTCAGCTCTTCTTTCAGAACTGATATTTCTCTTTCATGTTTCTTGCTCTTTAGTTCCTGTTGTTGTCTCTCCTTTATTAACAGGAGTCTCACACTGTGAAGGGAAAAAAAAACATGTCAGATTAATCTGTTCAAGTTTCATTAGTTTTATGTCATTATTGAGGGATTTCATGTTGAAACATCTTAAAAATGGATGAACTGACAAGTTGTTCCAAGTTTCAGCATAAACATTTGGTTTTTAGATTAACTTTAGTCACAGTACATGTTTGCTAAAAGTCTGCAACAGTTTGGAATTGGTTTTCTTTATCTGTTGTGTAACATGTTGTACCGTACATGTAGAAAGATCTGTATGTTTCTGTGCTGTTGGGGGATTTATCTCTAGGCAGCTTGCAGTTTGTAGGATACTTTGTCTAGCATGGCAGATGGTCCCCTGGCAGGGATTGTTAGTTAATTAAGAAGTTCTTCTACACTTGAGTACCTTCAACTCTGCAACTAGTCACCCTCCCTCTGTGCACCTCGAATGCGACCAAACATCCAGCTCAGAGTGACATGAATCCCCCACTGTTATTAAAGTACAGTAATTACAAACTGGCTACTTTTAGCAAGTGTTGTCACTTCAATATTTCCCTAGATTCCTACTAGAAATGTACAAATCTATTAAACGTGTACTGAACAGTTCATTGCCATACAACACTCACGGCTTTATGCTGTAGAATATGTGTTTGTACGCACTTCTAATATTGTACATTTAAACCCTACAGAGTGCTAATGTTTATCTGTGCATATAATGTATTCTGAAAGTTTTTTTTATGTAAGACTATGCATTTTTCTTTAAACAGGTCAAATTAAACTAAAAATCTTAACAACAACTTTACTTCTGCTACAAAACTTTGTGCTATGTGCAGTTGCAAGGAGCTGCATAAGTTAACTCAATTTTAAACCATGAATACATTTCAGGGATAATGAGTATAGTCTAAAGTTTAATTCCTAAACTTTGGTTTATCAGACTTTATATTTTAACCTCAGTATAATTGTGGTGAATTTAATCTTGTTTGTGAATATAAGTTCCCTGTAAAACTAAAGAACTGCAAAAAGCACACATTTAACTTCTCAGAAAACTAAGTCTGTAATGTAAAGTGTAACATTATTAAAGTCTAGTGACCTATAATTAAAAAACAGACTTTACTATTTTTGAACGCAAAGGTATATCAATTAGAAAAACTCTGACGTTTCATGTAGAAGAGTCTGATGTTTGTAGAGTTAGCTAAATTTACTTGTTAATCTTTCAGCGTACCTTTCAAACAAAGTAGATCTTTAGTTCTCAACAAATGTTTTCAGTTTTTCGCTGTTAAACAGAAATTTAGTTTCCTACCTGTGTAGTGCGGTTGGACTCGGCCCGTTTTTTTGAAAATCCTCAGGATTTATTGCTCCTTTTATTTCACGTTTCCCACTTTCCCTGAGATCCCAGTGATGTGGACATTCCCTCCGGAAAACCAAACATTATGAGAAGTGCTCTGCAAGCCGACTCTCGCTCGCAGTCAGTGGCGCCTCTTACATCATCAGCAAGTCCTTATATGGGACTCTGCAGGCTCTTGTGTGTGTGTGTGTGTGTGTTTTCTCTGGACTTCAGCCCATTGCAGATGAGGTCATTGTGCAACCATGCCAAAGAAGCTAATGGGAAGGACAGAACAGGCTTGTGTGTTTGCACGCAAAGAAAATCTTCAAAAAGTTGAGAGGATAACACCGTCTGTTTGCAGATTGGATTAAGCAGACGTTTTACCCTTACTCCAGAAGTGCCTCTTACTTGGCTTGTCTTAGAAACTATTGCTCTTTTCAACACATGTAAAGTTGATTATGTTGAGTGTTTGTGTGGTGCTCCCATGTGTTAAGAAAAGTCAAAGTCAAAGTCAAAGTCAAAGTCAACTTTATTGTCAGATCTGCAATATGTACAGTGCAGGACATACACAGGACCGAAATTGCGTTTCTCTCAGTCCCTCGGTGCAACAGTAAACATCTAAACATTGAAACACTGAAACATATAATAATAGACATAAGCATAAAAATAGTAAAACTAACACTGTCCTGAGTTTTTTTTCATAGTGGTATAAAAAAAGAGTATAAAAAGTATAACTAAAATAAACTAAAGGTTTCTAGCATTGACATTTGCAAAGTGGCAAAGCAGCGTATGAGTCAATGTACACAGTATATGTATGAGGTAGTAGTTGATGTTGTTGTAGAGGCAAAAAGTGGCATATGCAGTAAGGCACATTGGGCATCCCTAAATAAGACCGTTCAGAGCACACTGTATATGTACCAGCAGTGGTGTAGATATTAGAGTAGTGTAAATAAATGTAAACAGTAGTAATTACATGTAAGCAGTAGTAATAAAAGTAAACAGTATTAATAAATGTAAACAGAGAATGTAAACAGTATTATGATTATAGGCAGTGATGTAATACAGACATTAGTGCAAGTATGAGAAGTAGTGCAAACTGTATGAGCACATGACCGAGAGTTTAGTGAAAACCCGTTTGGTGACACAGAGTCTAGTGTTAAAAACTTTGTGTTGAGTGATAGTATGTGAGAAAGTTTTAGTGTTAAGGCAGTTCAAATGGGAGGGGAGGCAGAGCAGGCAGAGTGTTTAGCATTCTGACTGCCTGATGAACAGAGCTGTCTCTCAGTCTGCTGGTTCGAGCCTGGAGACTCCTCAGTCTCCTTCCTGATGGCAGCAGTCTGAAGCAGCTGTGTAGTGGGTGTGTGGGATCACCTGCCATGCGGTGGGCTTTCCGAGTGAGGCGTTTGCTGTGTAAGTCCTGCAGTGAGGGCAAGGAGGTGCCCACGATCTTCTCAGCTGCTCTCACAATGCGCTGGAGGCTCTTGCGGCAGGATGCAGTACATGCACCAAACCACACAGTGATGCAGCTGGTCAGGACACTTTCTATGGCACCTCTGTAGAAGGTGCTCATGATGGGGGTTGAAGCTCCAGCCCTTTTCAGCTTGCGGAGAAAGTAGAGACGCTGGTGAGCCTTCTTTGCCAGTGCTGCAGTGTTCCTGCTCCAGGACAGGTCCTTTGAGACGTGCACTCCCAGGAACTTGGTGCTGTCCACTCTCTCCACTGCGGTGCTGTTGATGGTCAGAGGAGGATGTTGGGCATCCCTCTTCCTGAAGTCCACAATAATCTCCTTTGTCTTCTCCACGTTGAGAGTGAGATTGTTGTGTCCGCACCACAAGGCCAGGCGGCTCACCTCGTTCCTGTTAAAAGAACATGTTCTCCAAGTTTTGGCTGATTTGCCTTGGGCCTGATAACCTGACTGGAAGATGACATCAGCATTCATCGGCCTTCAATTACATCCATACGTGGTTATTTTTTATTTTTTTTGTTTCTGTCTTTTTCTCTTCCCTCCAGCGTTTCTCAAGCTTATTGTTTTCTTTTATTTCTAGATCCGGCCTTTTTTTTTCTTTTTGTTTTTAGTCATTACATTTCTCAATTTTTATTTGTTCCTCAAACTTTTAACTTTACCCCAGCTGTTGTCAGTTTAGTCTCTGGTCTGGTCAAATGTTGGGCAGAATTTTAGTCCTAATCAAGTCTGTGTGCTCTGTGGAGCATTGGGGAATGATTATACTCTTATTTCTCCCACAGCCAGTTGTTTTATGTCGCAACAAGAATCCCAAAAACTATAATTGTGTCTTAATATTCTTGCTTGTTAGAGGAAAGTACCGGTACTTGAAGCACAGTTGGAGAAGTACATCAATAAATGTCTGCTCATGTTCTCTTCTTAGAGCAGTTATGTGCACTCTGGCTCCTTGTTCCAGTTTTCATAACAAAATAAACTATAGTGGTATTTTCTTTGTCAGGCAAATACTCAGAATCCCCTGTTTTTCCCTCCGACTCGTGTAATCAGTTTACAAAACACCCATGAATGTACATTTAACATTTATGTTTATAAGACTCTTTAAACAAGGTATGGGTATCTACACAGATTTTATTTTATTTTTTAACATTTATGAAAGGCTAGTGCTGGTAAGTCTTACACAAAAGTGCCAAGCATGTGCAAAAATAGGCAACACCACTGCTAATGACTGTGGTCTGTCTTATGCTGAAGGAATGAATCGGTCATTAAAATAATTTATGCACATGCCAGAGACCGCAATAAGAAAAAGTCACAGTTTATATATTTTAGCAAATGCATGGAGTTTATGCATCTCTTGAAAGTTTCTGTAAATGTTGAGCAGCCTCACAATTTAAGGTCAGCAACAGCAACTATCACAAACCGATGTTACAGTTTTTATTTTTTTTAATACCTTCTCATTTGTTAGTTAACGGTGTGAGCTTTGTATTCTGAGTGTGGCTAGTATTAATTTTATTATTTTACCTGAGTCAGGGTAACTGTGTGTCAGAGATCAAAGCTCATGCTCAATCTTCTTCTTCTTTCGGCTTTTCCCTCTTCAGGGGTCGCCACAGCGAGTCATCCTCCTCCACCTCGCTCTGTCCTCTGCATCCTCTGTCCTCACTCCAACTACCTTCATGTCCTCTCTAACTGCATCCATATATCTCCTCTTTGGCCTTCCTCTTTGTCTTTTTCCTGGCAGCTGCATTTCTAACATCCTTCTACCAATATACCCACTGTCCCTCCTCTGGACATGTCCAAACCATCTCAGTCTGGCCTCCCTAACTTTATCTCCCAGTTGTCAACCTGTGCTGTACCTCTGATGATCTCATTTCTAATCATATCAATCCTTGTCACTCCTAAAGAGAACCTCAGTATCTTAATTTCTGCCACTTCCAGTTGTTTCTCCTGTCTTTTTGTCAATGCCACTGTCTCTAGACCATGCAATATACAGTAGCTGGTCTCACCACTGTCTTGTAAACTTTTCCTTTGACCTTTGCTGACATCTTTTTGTCACAAATCACTCCTGAAACTTTTCTCCATCCACTCCATCCTGATTCTAGATCTTTCCAAAATGTATTTTTCTCCTCCCCGTGACATCCAACCTGTGGAGCATAACAGGGCCGTAGGCAAGGGGGGTTCGGGGGTTTCAGACTAACCGCCCACTTTGCCTATGGAGTCCCATCTAGGGATTTTATGAGTGGCGGTTCGTTTAAAGGAGAAGTTGACCAGGATAAATTAAACAGGCCTCAGTAGCTCAGTGGAATAGCGTTGGGTTGCCGTCCCAAACCGGTTCAATTCCCACATGGTACGTTTTTTTAAAATTCATTCCAGATTAAAAAAACACAAGAAAACTATGTACAAAACAACAAGAAATAAAACAATACATGAAATGAAAGAAGCAGAAGAAGAAAATAATCTTATTATATCTGCCCCTTCTCAAACAAAATTTTTTTTCAAACACTTAATTCAAACAACTTATTTTACGTTTGTCTTTTATTGGATAAAAAAAGTAGAATGGTATATTAACTCCTTTTTTTATCCAATAAAAGACAAACGTAAAATAAGTTGTTTGAATCAAGTGTTTGAAAAAAAAATTTGTTTGAGAAGGGGCAGATATAATAAGATTATTTTCTTCTTCTGCTTCCTTTCATTTCATGTATTGTTTTATTTCTTGTTGTTTTGTAAATAGTTTTCTTGTGTTTTTTTAATCTGGAATGAAAAAAAAAAAAAACAGTAGTACCATGTGGGAATTGAACCCATAAGGTTTGGGACGGCAACCCAACGCGATTCCACTGAGCTACTGAGGCATGTTTATCTTACAAGGTCCACATTTATGTTAAACGAACTGCCCCTCATAAAATTCTGGCTACGCCCATGCATAACCACTGACGATGTTTAGCATCAGACCTTCTACTTCAGGCTAGGGCTGGACGATATGGCCAAAATTTTTATCACGATATAGTTCTTAATTTCGGTCGATAACGATATAATTCGATATCGATATAAACAATATAAAAGCCTAAAAAAAAACTATAAACTATACAAATAAATTAATGTTCTCCTTGTATTTGTATTTAGCCTCCAAAAAGATGGAAATCACCATCAAATAAACATAAACTTCTCAACCCAATAATTCTCAGTCGGGTCATCTGGACACTTTCTTTTTTATAGAAACGTTTCACCCTCCATCCTCCATCCAGTTTCTATGAAAAAGAAACTGTCCAGATGACCTGACTGAGAATTATTGGATTTGGTACTTGGATTATTGAGCATAACTTTCTTGCCATAAAATTCTCAACTGTGTCAATATTATGCCCCAGGGACCCATCTCTGCCTGATGCCCTCAATAAGTTTTATGCACGTTTTGATGATCCAAACAGACCAGCTAGCACCAGACTCACCTCATCACCAGATGAAGAGCATCTCAGAGTGACCGCAGCAGAAGTGAGAGGCAGTCTCAGAAAGATTAATCCTCATAAAGCAACCGGACCAGACAACATCCCAGGGAAAGTTCTGAAGGAATGTGCGGACCAGCTCTGTGAGGTGCTGGCTGACATCTTCACCACCTCACTTGCACTGGAGTCAGTTCCCACCTGCCTGAAGACCGCGACCATCATCCCAGTCCCAAAGAGCTCCACAGTGACTGGTCTGAATGACTATAGACCAGTGGCCCTCACCCCGATAGTCGCTAAATGTTTTGAGAAACTGGTCATGTCCCACATCAAGGCAACCGTCAACATCAACGAGGACCCTCATCAATACGCATACCGCGAGAACCGATCAACAGAGGACGCCATTTCTTCCGTGGTCCACACTGCTCTCACCCACCTGGATCAGAAGGACTCATACGTGCGTCTGCTCTTCGTGGACTTCACATCTGCCTTCAACACCATGATCCCCCAAACTCTGATAGACAAACTATCTACACTTGGACTAAGCCCCTCCATTTGTAACTGGGTACTAGACTTCTTAACAGACAGACCACAGTCCGTGAAGATCCACAACTTCTCCTCCTCCACCATAACCCTCAGCACTGGCTCTCCTCAAGGATGTGTGCTGAGCCCCCTTCTGTTCACTCTGCTCACATATGATTGTACAGCCACACTTCCAGGCTGTCATATTGTTAAGTTTGCAGATGATACAGCGGTGGTGGGATGCATCACAAACAATGATGAGTCCAGCTACAGACAGGAGGTGGAACACCTGGAGAGCTGGTGCAAAGAGAATAACCTTCACATGAATGTGAAGAAGACAAAGGAGATGATTGTGGACTTCAGAAGGAACAAACACACCCACGCCCCACTGAAAATAAGAGGATCTGCAGTGGAAGTGGTCTCCAGCTACAAATACTTGGGTGTACACATGAATGATAACCTCAGCTGGAGCAACAACACCACCAGCCTGATCAAGAAAGGTCATCAGAGACTCTACTTCCTCAGACGGCTGAGACGAGCTGGTCTGAGAAGCCCAGTCCTCACCTCCTTCTACAGGTGTGCAGTGGAGAGCATCCTGTGCTCCAGCATCAACGTGTGGCATGGAGGCTGCACAGCTGAAGAAAGAAAAGCTCTACAGAGAGTGGTGAAGGCTGCACAGAAGTCTGTTGGAGTCAGTCTCCCCACCATCACAGACATTTACACCTCCAGATGCAGGAAAAGAGCCACCTGCATCATGAAAGACCTCACTCACCCAGCACACTCACTCTTTGCCCCACTCCCCTCAGGACGGAGGTTGAGGAGCATCAAGTGTAGAACCACTAGACTGAGGAACAGCTTCTACCCTGAGGCTGTTAGACTCATGAATAAATAAAAATAAAATAAAAAATAAACACTGCAAAATATCACATCATACTGATGCTGATCTGTTTTCTTGTTGCTGTGTTCATCTGTGTTCATCTGTGACCATCTGCTCATACAAACTCATGTTCGTGCTGCTGTTTATTCCCACTATATTAGGCTTAGTGTATTACTAGTTGATGTTTTTCTTAGTTAATTCTAGATGTTATTACTGTTTTTCTCTTTCATTTGTTGTTGGATGTAACTGGGACCTCGTGTACATAATCTCGTTTTCATCACATGTACCACATGCGGTGCAAATGACAATAAAGACTCTCTGACTCTGACTCTGACTGCTGATCTGTTTTCTTGTTGCTGTGTTCATCTGTGTTCATCTGTGACCATCTGCTCATACAAACTCATGTTCGTGCTGCTGTTTATTCCCACTATATTAGGCTTAGTGTATTACTAGTTGATGTTTTTCTTAGTTAATTCTAGATGTTATTACTGTTTTTCTCTTGCATTTGTTGTTGGATGTAACTGGGACCCCGTGTACATAATCTCGTTTTCATCACATGTACCACATGCGGTGCAAATGACAATAAAGACTCTCTGACTCTGACTCTGACTCTGATTAATAGTTTTAACTTTAAACATCTTTAAAATTTACAGCATTGAAATTCATAGTTAATTAAATAAAACTTTTGGGTGTTGTTATTTATAAGAAGCTGACATAGAAATCTCATGGAAATTACTTAAGAATAAAAATAACAAAATCAATTGCATTACTGTATAAAGTAAAATAGTTTTTGAATGACAAAGTTTTGAATATATTGAATAATGTAATGATTGTTATTTAATCTGTTGTATTGAAGTTTGGGGAAAAGCATGTAAAACTATTACAAACCCTGTTTTTTATTTTATTTTTATTTTTATTTTTTAAGAGCTACAGGTGACCCCCGAGGTACGAACGAGTTAGGGAGATAAGAACGGTTCGCAGCTCGATTCTGCCGTAGCTAGGGGGTGAAAATTATTATTTTTTTTTTTAATTATCATGCTAACGGAGCGCGCGCACACATTTAAGCATGTACAGTAGTGTACTGTAATGTTAAACATTGCTATTCACATTTACAGAATAAATAAAAATATATTTTCTTACTTTGAGATGGTCAAAGCCGACATCTTAGGTTGCCATGCGTTGATTGTTGTCGGGCCGAGCAGCGCGGCGGCCGGCGAGCCACCGCAGCTGCTCCAGACCTGTGTTAGCTAGCTGGCTAGCTTCTGCTAGCCAAGCCATGAGCTGGTGTTGGAGCGGCGGCGCGATCAATCTGCAGCTCCTGCTCCAGCCTGAGACGTCCACAGAGCTCACAGAGCGATTCCAGCTAGTAATTAATCCATATGATGCGATCCTGGTCACAAGTGTTCAAAAGGCCGGCTCCCGTGTTAGCTCCCGTGTTAGCTTCTGGAGCTAGCCAGGCCAGAGCCTGGCCGGAGGTGTTCGCGCGGCGGCCTGGCACGATCAGCGATAAATCCGCTGCTGCCTGAGACATCCACAAAGTTCACAGAGACGTTTCCAGCTCGTAATTAATCCATATGAAGCCATCCTGGTCACCAGTCTTCGGCCGGCTCCCGGGCAGCTAACCTAAAATGGCGTCCGGTGTTCTACATTAATTTGTGACCGGAGACCCCAGTGACTGAACCTAAAATGGCGTCCGGTGTTCTACATTAATTTGTGACCGTGTAAACTGAAGACCTACTTCCTGCTGCCCAAGATTGCTCAAAAATGATCAGAAATGATCTTTTTTATCATAATTATTATTTATAAAGCCTTTAAAACAACCACAGCTGCAACAAAGTGATGTACACATGAAATTAAGAACATTTAAACACAAAAAAAAAAAAAAAAAAATTTTTTAATACAGTAATTTCATATTTTTATTAAATATGATACGTTCGTAGGTCCCGTTGTTCGTAGGTCGATGGAGTCGTAAGTGGGGGGTTTGCTGAGAATTATTAGTAGGAAGTGCTATGGTCACCCAACAAATATTTCATCAGTTTAAATTATTAAAATTTTATGATTTGGTTGAACATAGTATTTTACAAGTCATGTATAAAACTAAAAAAAAATTACCCCCCAAATATTCAATTAAAATTTGTTTAAAGTTATTAAACCCTGAAGGGAATGTAAATGTTTGTAAAACCTCCATTTAGGACTAGTTTGAAGGAGCTGAGTTGTAAATCAGGAAACAGGATTGTGTTGACTTGATATCACCATAAACATTTCTAAAACTATTTATATGTTTTAAAATATGATTAAATCAAAGTTGTTGGGAAGGTGTGGTGCAGGTGAAGTGAAGGTTGTTGTTTGTTTGTAGTTATTTTGTATTTTTTAAACAAGGGGCAGATATTAAAACACTATTTTCGTCTTTCTGCACATTTTCATTCAGTGTTTTTTTTTTCTTCTGATGAATTTGTTTTATTTTGAATTTAAAAAACATGCAGCGCTGCTGGGGCTGTTTGTTTACGTCGTAGTTTCAGGGAAACGTTGGCTCAAACTTTATTGTTCTTCATCTTCTGACTCTCATCATATTCTATCGAGTGGAAACTCTTCAGATTAAACAAGTTAGAATAGATGTTCCCACCGCTAGTTAGAACGACTTTGTCACGTTTTGCAAAATAAAGAAACCGAGTAAGACTCGCTGCAGATGAGACCTGCAGTTTAACAAAACCGAACTACGTCCACACCTACGAATTAGTCTTTCCTCTCATCAGTGATGTCGTCTGCTTTCTCTTCGCTTGTGAAACTTTGTTCAGTCACATTCTGACGGTCATGAGCACTCGTTTGACTCGTTTTGAAGCGAAAACAACGCGCTTTGGAGACTAGCTTAGCTTTTAGCCTGCTACCGCTAACGCCTGCTGCTGGACTGAGCGCTGCGTAACAACGACGTCACCACGCACGTTTTGTGTCACAGCTTTTTCTGTCCGGGCGGGTTGTTGAAGCAGCCGCTCCAACCCGAACAGAAACAGAAAAACGTCAGTGAAACGTTGTAAAATCCTATCGAAATATCGAAAATATGCTTAAACTTCATATCATCGTTATTGAATAAAAGTATATCGCGATATTTATCGTTATTGAATTATCGTCCAGCACTACTTCAGGCACATCACCCTATCTGACACTCTCTTCACCTCTACTATGGTACATTCTTTGCCAACTCCTCCTTCAGGACCACACCTACTCCATTTCTCTTTCTAACCACACCATGGTAAAATAGTTTGAACCCTGCTCCAATGCTGCTGGCCTTGCTACCCTTCCACTTGGTCTCTTGGACACATAAAACATCTACCTTTCTTCTCTGCATCATGTCAGCCAGCTCTCTACCTTTGCCCGTCATTGACCCCACATTTAGAGTTGCAACCCTCAGTCCTACATTCTTCACTTTCCTCATCTCCCTCTATCTCCTGACACGTTTCCCTCCTCAGGGTCTTCAACTAACAGTATCACAATTTCCGCTGGCACCCTGTTTGTCAACAGCACCAGTGGCGGTCGTTGTTAACCCGCGTCTCGACCGATCCGGTATGGTTTCACTTTGATGAACTCGCATTATGGTTTTGGCAAAAATGTTTTACATCGAATGCCATTCCTGACACAACCCTCACCATTTACCCAGGCTTGGGACCGGCACAAGAGATACACTGGCTTGTGCTCCCTAGTGGCTAGATTAAAGCTCATGTTCAATAATCCCGGTAAAAAAACCCAAAGTGAAGTCAGGTCCTCTGGATTGTTTCTTTGTATTGAAATGTTTCGTCTTTCATCCACAAGACTTAGGGTGCATCCACACCGTTTTAAGCAAACTCTAGTTTGTTTGCCTAAAAGTCCAGTTCATTTGGGGAGGTGTGAATGTGCAATCAAATTCTGATACGGACCAAAAAAAGTGAACTCTGGTCCGCCTTAAAACCTAGGTCTCGGTTCGGTTGAAGTGAACTCTGGTGCGGTCAATGCAAGCAGACCGGAGACCGCTCCAAAAGCAGGAAGTGGACTACAGTGCAGGGCAAACAAACGCACATTTCTTTTACCTCATACAGAGCCGTCTCAGCCGCCTTGTGTGAAAAACATTCTCCATGGTCTTCTGCTTCATCTTCCACTCATGCTTAGTCCATTGTTGAAACATGACAAAACAGAAATCCTAAAACTGCCAAAATCTGATGCCACCTCATATTTGTTTTTATTTTCAGAAGTAGAAGAAGTGTCTTTTTCAGAGGTTTCTGTGTCGTTTCCTTCAGTAGTTCTTGGTGTAGCGCCACCACAGGCGAGACGGGGAACAAGTTGGCTCGACTGACTCAGTGCAGTGTGAATGCAAACCGCACCTAGTCCTGTCACAATAAACAATAAATTGATTAATGGCATGATGAATGAAAATTATCCACCTCGTTTTCATTTACCGGCTTTATCGTTTCTTCGTGTCTTTCTCGTTCTACTGAAGACACGGCGCAGCTCCGGTAGTCTTCACTGACCCTTCCCTTTCTCTTTTCTCTTTAGAATCCATTTTAACCATCCAAAATTACGTTTTTGGATTTTTAAAAGCAGTTAAGCTGAGAAGCTAAGCTACGAGCTAAGCTAACAGGTCAACTTTAAGAATAAACATTCGTCTTGTCGAGCGCCAAAAGTCACGGTCGAAACCTGTGCCTTTGTGTAAAAAGTTATTTTTCTCTGCAAAAAGAAGCTGAGAACTTGTTTGCTGACTTTTATTAAAAGCTTGGTGTGACAAATGTTATGCTAAAAAGCTTAAATCGCCGAATGTTTGCCATGTCACCATGTCAACCCATGTCACGTGAAGGGCCCTCTCTCCCATTTTTCTTAAAGTGACACGCTGCTCAACTATTCATCCTTTGGTTCAAACAGTCTTATACTGACATCAGGTGGTCCTACAAGGTACTACACACCAAACAAATCAAAATTTCTTCTAAAATTTGACAATTAATTATTGTTAAATTTCAAAACAATATTATCGTTTATCTCAATAATTTCTGAGACAATTAATTGCCCAGCAAAATTTGTGTATCGTGACAGGCCTAACTGCACCAGCTGAAATGTAAACAAATGTTCTAAATATTTGTTCCCAGTCGAACTGAGTCTACCGACTATCAAGTGTGAAAACACCCTTAATCGGTCCGAGGAGCCACAACAAACTCAGTCCCATACAGTATATGGCTTACTCACACAAGCCGCTTACGCATTGGCCGGCCCTCCCCGGCTCTCCCAGCTTCTAACCCGGGTTCGGCGTCTTCGCATTTACCTTTTCCGCCCGGGATCCACCCTTGTTCTGGAACCATCTTCACCGTGGTTCTTATCGGGCCGAGCCCGACAGGGCTAGTTTCAGCTCTCATTTGATTCGTTGTTTGCAGCAGGGGCGGGACTCATTCAAACAACCTCAGCGCGAGGGTTGAATTTCATTCAAATTTAACTACAGAAACGAGAAACCCCTAAAACAATTGTTAGCTGAATTAGTGTTTCTGAGTTAAATTTTTGTTAATAACTGATCACAAATCAGCTTATGTTACAACGTAAATAACACGAAGCGCACACCCATTTCCGCCTTTCAGCGCGACCTGAATGTCATTAAACAGCATTAAACAATAACTAATATTGTCTAACTGTTGCGCGCATTCAGGGTTTTAAAATATAACGAATAATCTCTAACTTTTACGTGCAGCTAAAATGTCAGGAGGAGTGATTGCTATATGGGCAAGTTGGACACCTGAAAATTCAGTCTGTTCGGATAGCACAACGAGTAAATGCGTTAACGTTTTGACCGGGAGAAGTGGGTTCGCTTCCAGCCTGGGACAAAGTTATTTTACTTTTTTTTTCTCTTTATTCACATTTTCTTTTAAATAAAAAGGAGTTTGTTTGCAAACTCCTTTTTATTTAAAAGAAAATGTGAATAAAAAGAAAAAGAAAGTAAAATAACTTTGTCCCAGGCTGGAAGCGAACCCACTTCTCCCGGTCAAAACGTTAACGCATTTACTCGTTGTGCTATCCGAACAGACTGAATTTTCAGGTGTCCAACTTGCCCATATAGCAATCACTCCTCCTGACATTTTAGCTGCACGTAAAAGTTAGAGATTATTCGTTATATTTTAAAACCCTGGCTGCGCGCAACAGTTAGACAATATTAGTTATTGTTTAATGCTGTTTAATGACATTCAGGTCGCGCTGAAAGGCGGAAATGGGTGTGCGCTTCGTGTTATTTACGTTGTAACATAAGCTGATTTGTGATCAGTTATTAACAAAAATTAAACGCAGAAACACTAATATATATATATCCAGCTAACAATTTTTTTTTTGCCGAGTCTCCTCTCTTAAAACACGAACACTCCACCCACGTGAAGAGAGCACCCCACCCACTTCCAGAGAACTGCCCACCCACTTCAAGGCGGCTTTGCGGCAAATGCGTAATGAACGCGGGTGGCCCAGAGACACCCAGGGGAGCTCCGGGCCACTGAGGGCTGGCCAATGCGAAAACGGCTATACAGTAGTGGGCCTGGGCCAACCAGTTTTGTAGTGATAAGATGGTTTCTGGAGTCCGCCCTCTCCCCCGTTGACTCTGAGGTAGTCATAGCCAAAG
This sequence comes from Garcialebias charrua, assembly GCA_038048925.1. Classification (NCBI taxonomy): domain Eukaryota; kingdom Metazoa; phylum Chordata; class Actinopteri; order Cyprinodontiformes; family Rivulidae; genus Garcialebias; species Garcialebias charrua. The sequence goes on from JBBPBX010043914.1 coordinate 23,774, forward strand.
TGGTTCAGAACACCAAAGGTCATGCTCAATAATCCAGGTAAATATAAAATAAAATAATGTCTAGGTGTGCCAGAGACAATGGTAATAGTTAATCTGTAGTTGGTGTGAACTTGTAACAGTCGCTTTTTGATGGTACAGCATGGCTCTTGTTGGAGAAAAAGTACAGGTAATGTGGAAATGTTGCCCTGTCTGACCCCAGAGAACACGAAAACACGTAAATGAAGCCCCCCCACCACCACCACCACCAATCTTGCCTGGTCTCATAGTTAACACTTTATTGCCTGGATTTTCAGCAATAACTTTCAAATTACAGTACTGTATTTAGGGATTGGCATTTTAAGCAAAAATACTCTCATAATTTTTTTTGTGATTTGATTTATTTTCGACAAATGCAGGCTCAATGTGAACATGAATGCACATATTTTGACAGTAAGGCTGAGCTCACCCATGACCAAAGCTTCCACTTTATAATAACTCTGAGACCAAGTTTTTGGCGTTTTCTTTTTTTATTCTTATTATTTTCAGGAGGGGGAGTAGACCTTAGTTGTTGTCACACAATGTCTAAAAAAATATGCCATTATGAAACAACTTGGCAAGTCACTATTAAGAAAAAAAAATTAAGATCACTGCGATGGTCACATCAGTTACTTGAATTTGCTCATTTTAACCACACTCACACAAACATTATCTGCGTATCCCTAGTTTAAAGTAAATCAGATGAGAAATGCCATTTATCAGCTAACATTTGGAAATTTAATTATTTGTCAAAATACTTAGTGTTTGTCAGCTCCAAGAACTTAAGGTTGGTAGAACAATTTGCTTTTACTAGGATTTTTGAATGTCCCAGTAAAATAAGTAGATATTTTTTATATCGTTTGTGGAATGCAAGAATGTAAGATCCTCCACATTCTTTTAATTTTTTTATCTGCTGACCAGCTCCCAAACCAAACTTCATCAGCTCTTGCCTGTCTTCGAAGAATGACTGGCATCTGGATTACTTGTCTTCAATTTCACGTCATTAGATAAGAAAAATATTTAAATAATGACCTTGTATTTGAAACAATTCTTCTTTGAGGGGAGTAGTTTCACTCCTGTTTTCAAAGAGCTCTATTGTAAATGTATTGTTTTAGTTGCTGCTTTCAACAATTCTCTATGCTTCTTTGAGTCTTGGCCAAGCATTAACGATGAATAAAGAACAGCAGCTGTGCAGTTGTATGTTCTTGCTTTCTTCTAATTACCAGCACGTTTGGGGAAAGAATGTGAATGACTTCATATGTTCTGTACAGCTAATAAATGAACTTGACAGCTTGAGATCAGAGCAAAAGTTCTGCTTTGATTTGATGCACTGCCAGACTCCGGTAGTACACTCTTCTAACACTCAACTGGAAGAACGGTCAGATGGTGGATGAGTCGTAGCATAAAAGAGGAACGCAACAGCTGTTTTTCAGAAAGCGCACAGTCAGTTTTACTTTGTCCTGAGCAGAATGCAGAAAATGCCCCCCATAGACACATATACACTCAATTTCTCCCATTTGTAGCAGTCATTAATGACATATTGATCAGAAGTGAAAATGTGAAGGATTTAAAAGTGCTTTGTAAATGCTGACTCAAGTCCGAGTTTGAATTAATTCAGACTTCACAGGAACAGATGAGTGCATGGATGTCTTTTGTGTGTTGAACATATGTGTTTGTGGTTGTTTCTGTAAAACTCCCACCGGCTTTAGAGCATATTCTGATAGCTGAGGTTAGAATCACCACATTGCTGCTGCAGCATTGTGATGTGCAAATGTAATCATCCTCTGGCACGCAACAGGGAGGTATACTGTAGAACAATGTGATTAAGAAGTGTGAGTTGAATGTATAATATAATTCACAGCTAAAACAGGTCATTCGATCTGCACATGGCACCTGACTGAACTCATTCTAGGAAAAATGAGTGCAGATTTTCCTCTTTTTGGATGAGAAGGGACAATTATTTCCAATAAAAAAATTGAACAACTTGATTAAAGATTTTTATATTTATTGTTTATATTTCTATGTCTGTTTACTCAACAATAATTAAAATGTTTCAGATAATAATAAATTAGAAAATTATAACAAAAGCAAAAATTACAGTTATCAATATGTTTAAAAAAACTGCATTTTGTATTTCACATCATCAGTAGATGTGTGAACCACAGAACTTTATTAGTGCATGTTAAGGCTTCAACGCTGTATTTAAGTAGATAGAATTGTAGTGAACTTAATCACTCTACAGGCATGCCTATTTTGGTCTTTAATTGCATGTGTGGATGTGGTGGATCAGAAAAGCTTTTTTTCAGTTTGGCACATAGTTCCAGACAACAAGTCTCCGTCCAAGGCTGCAAGCCCAGTGCGGGCCCGGCCTCTACTTGCTGAGATTACAGAGTGGGTTCTGGTGGTACATGAGCCGAAACAACCAGGAGCCTCAACCAAAAAGCTCTGTTCTTGGCCTGAAATTGCATAGGAGGACTGGTGATAGCCATATTCTGAGGCCACATCTAAACACACTCTATTTTGGAAGATTTGTCCTGCCTCCAACAACCCTCAGTCCATTTCTGAGTTTAGAAGAGGACTTTAGTATGCAATGTGTGGTATTTTGAATCAGGCAGAAGAATGGCACTTTGAACTGTACATTTAATTGCATGTGAGTGCATGTTTATAACATTGTTCATTCTTTCTCTTGTAAACACACAATGTCAGGCTGACTGCAAAATCCAACCAAGGCCAAAGTGTAATGGACTGTGTCTGAGTGGATTAGCTGGAAGTCCCATCTTGAGGTCACATGCACTGTCTTAGTGAAGATGCTACAGCTTATAGAGCCTTAAGCTTGGTTATACTTCAACAAGAAGTAAGCTAGCAGATCAGTTATTATGCATCAGGGTAGTTATTATGTAGTTTCAGACAGCTCATAGTGCGTTCATAGTCAAGAAGAAGACATGTACTGTAAATCGTAATTGTTTTTTAATTGAATTGAAAAAGACTTCTGGACAGAAGTCGAAATGTTTTCTGCAACAAATAAAGTCCAGTTGATCCTGTATTGAACGCCTTTTTTGATTTCATCATGTCCTCGACGACTGAGAATCTTCACCAGCGTAAATCGTAATTCCTCCCGTTGTCCTCCCATAGCACTCCCATTGTAGCACACGTCACATGCATAGCTAAGCATATAAACACCAGCAGTGATGGCAGGATAGATAGAAGTTGTTTTATTCTGAGACCCTGGAAGACAACTGGCTTCTGGAAGCTGACCATTTTCAGCTAAATGACGTGCAGAAGAAGCATGCGCTGTTCTGCATAAACAAACACGCCCAAGAAATTCTGACCAATCGCACAATACGTACCACATAGCCTGCAAGACATAACTCTGACTGGGGGCAATGCACAAAACAGGGTGTCAAGTCAAGGTTCTTTATTTTCAATCGCATCACATGTGGTACATGAGGTAGAAAGAAATGATGTACACAGGGTCCCAGTTACATCCAACAATAGCAAAAATATAAAGTGTAAAAACTAAAAGAAATGGTAAATAAGGATCTACGATATAAACTAAGATATATGCTAACGAATGCCCAAAGGTACACTAAAAGATCTAAGATACACGCCAGTCACTAATAGTGCAAAACAATGTACCCATCAACAACAGCACAATTCTTATAGGTTCTGTTCGGCTATAATTTACACCCTAATGCAAGCGGACTCGGAATCGGAGCCAACCCCAAAACTAACATGAACTTGGATTTATTCAAAGCATGCAACAAAAATACAGAAACAAGGTGCCAAAAATGAAAAAATAAATAAATAAATCTACAGCAGCATGGTCCTATTGGCAGAGTGGTTCTAATAACAGTGAGTTTATCTTAGCAACATGGTCCTGTTAGCGATGTGGTCTTGTTAGCAGTGTTAGC
>JBBPBX010043915.1:4583-27698 GCA_038048925.1 Garcialebias charrua
TTTTAAAAATGACGCTGCCCCAGATCATTTCCAATATTTTCAGTGAAGTGTGTGTGCTGTGTGTTCTGGGAGCCTCATTCAAGTTGAACTGGGATGATTTGTGTGTGTTTTGGACAAACTGGAACAAAGTGCCAGCTTTAATTATGGGATGCTGACTGAGCATGGAGCTTATGGCTCGAGTCAATGAAACCCTGCTCACTAGATCCTTTGGTGATTAAACTGCAAACACAATACACTCCCATTTCCCACGCACCTCAAACACATCCCAATCATCAACAGCAGAGTTTGAAACCATCCATGGGCCATGATGTGCAAAAACACCTCATCCCAAAGGTCAAGCATGGCAGTGGAGATATGATGATTTGAACTTTTCTTGTTCAGAAAGAAACTAGAGAATCCAACATCAGGGAGTTAGATTCCATTGCAGAGTTGATCTTTCCTGTTCTGGTCCATGAACACAACAGGCCTTTCTTCACTCAAACATTAGTGAGAACTTTGCAGATGATCCATCCACCTCACAGGTGTGAGAGACAAGATGCTGATCAGACAGCAGGATTATTGTACACGTTTGGGCCGTATAGGCTGACCACAACAAAAGGCTCCTCTAAAATGTGCAGTTTCAAACACAGCTCGATGCCACAGATCAAACCAGTGATCATGTAAACCAGGGGGTCCCCAAACTTTTTCCTGTGAGGGCCACATAACTTTTCCCTTCTCTGGTCGGGGGCCGGAGTCAGTTTGTAACAGGAAAAAGTGTGACGATTGCAGGAGTGCTAGCCTGGCCCTCGCCATTCCTATGCAGCTCCGCTCAATTCTCATTTCCCTTCACTGCTGGGTCTGGGACTTGTCCCATAGACAACGATTTCTCCGGTAGATTTTTGACCGGACCAATCAGAGAACAGAAGGCGGAGTTTTGAACGACGTCGACTGACGTCGTCATTCAAAATGGCTGCCGCCACGAAGGAATTTTCAATAAAACAAGGTAAAAAACTATTATTTCTCTGCTGATAAAAAATGTATTTCTTAGCTAACGTTATATCAGAAGTGTTCCTGAGCAATCAGAGAGCAGAAGGCGGAGTTTTGAACGACGTCGACTGACGTCGTCATTCAAAATGGCTGCCGCCACGAAGGAATTTTCAATAAAACAAGGTAAACTATTATTTCTCTGCTGATAAAAAATATATTTCACCGCTGACGTTATATCAGAAGTGTTCCTGAGCTTAACAGTTCCTAAATCAATTCACGAAATGGTCAAATCTGCTGGATTTAAATAGTTTCGGTTTGACATTTTCCAAACAGCCTCGGGTGCGCTACGAAAATAAATGATAAAAAATCGAATTTTATCTCAAATGTTTCATCTAGGCCAACAGTCAGTAAATTAGAGACATATAATTACACACTGGTAGCAGAAAAAATATCCACCGAGTGGTTTCTGAGCTTTTTATCTGAATAGCCTGGACCTCGCCAGGCTAAACTAACAAAACTCCGCCTTCTGTTCTCTGATTGGTCCATTCAAAAATCTAACGGAGAAATCGCTGTCTATGGGAGAGATGCCAGACCCTAGTACAAAGCGAAGTGAAGGACATGGGTCTGGTATCAACCAGGCTACAGGAGTGCCTAAATGTAAAAATGTATTGTTTTCCAGAAAGCACAATCAAATAACCCTCTCTGGTTCTTCACAGAACAAAAGTCAGGAGATAAATAATAACACTATTAATAAAATAAATAATAACACTATTAATAAAATAAATAATAACACTATTAATAAAATAAATAATAACACTATTAATAAAATAAATAATAACACTATTAATAAAATAAATAATAACACTATTAATAAAATAAATAATAACACTATTAATAAAATAAATAATAACACTATTAATAAAATAAATGATAACCAAATAACCCTCTCTGGGTTCTTCACAGAACAAAAGTGCATTTAACATAAACTTTCTGTTGTGCTGTGCACAATCTTAATAGGTCCAAGTTCAGCTTATTGTCAGAGCAGAATCTCTTATTTAAATGGCTTTCTTACTTAAAAGGAACATTTTATTGCAAAAGTCCAACTTTATTATCAAATACAAATACACATATGAAAAAAAATCTAAATGCTCTCTGGTATTGTTCTGGGGGCCGGACCAAATGTGGAGGCGGCCGGATCGGCTGTAGTTTGGGGACCACTGAGTAAACCATCAGTGTTTCCTCATCAACAATCTGTGCAGCTTCATGTTCCTCAAACAGAGAACTTTAGCTGTGGGCGACAGAAACTAGTCTGTGGAGCAGCGGAGAGGACGGTGGCATTAATGGACGGGTTCTGAATGTCATGAGTACATGTTCTCCTCCGAGATGGTTCATGAGTCAGCCTGGAGTTTCATGATGTGGAACTCATGTACAGTAGTTTCTGTGGAAGTGTCACACAACATCTTCCAAACAGACGAATGAAGAGGCAAGAAGAATAAAAGTCCTGGAGATACTCACGGCTCGATGCTCACCGGAGTGCTCTCAGTCATCGCAGACAAAACGGGTGGCGTGATGTCACAGCTGTCTACAGTAAGAAATAATAAAAACATGGTGAACACGAAGCTTGCACCAAAACCACAGATGAGGAGACATGTTAGGTGGAAGCACAGCTTTCCATACGGCGAGGTCTTTGACTTACTGGAACGCAACAAGCTGCGTGCTGCTGATTTGGGAGTGGCGGGGGGAGGCAGGCCCGGGCCGCCGGCGGCAGCAGACGACAGGAACGTAGAGAAGTAAAGGCCGGAGCCTTCTCGAACCGGGCTGAGGATTGGCGGAGGCGTATAGGGGGGTATGGTGAGTGCGTGGTCAGTGAGGCGAATGGGCGAGCGAAGGTGGCTCTGGTACGACGTGATGCTGGAGTAGACGGGCGGGGCGATGAACAAACTGGGCTTGGGTGGAGGGATGAAAAGCGGCTCGGGTCGTGGACGCCGTTTGGACTTCTTGCCATCGTCGTCCTTCTCTCCCTCGGTGCCATCGTTCTGGGACGAAAGATAAATTTAAGAGGCGACTTTATTCACAAGAATATGTGAGTGCAGCCAAACATTCTACAAAGTACAGAAAGAAGATGCAGAAAACAATAAAAACAAAGTGTGGGTCAAAGGTCACCAGTTACAGCCGTTTCTGTCAAAACTTGTGTTTTGTGCAGTTTCATGCAAAGTTCTGTGAGTTGTGTTGAGAAGGACTGTCAGCTGCCACCTCACCAAATTTTAACTTAATATCTAGTGTTGTGCACAAATGCCTTCATGACTCCGTCTACCGTTTTTTTTTATTCATTTCAAATAAAAAAATAAAAAACAAGAAAATTATTTACAAAACCATATTAAAAAACAAAACAATGCATGAAATGAAAGGAAGCAGAAGAAGAAAAAAATCTTATTATATCTGCCCCTTCTTCAAACAAAATTAATTCAAACAATAAATTCAAACAGCAATCGCATATTAAAAAAAAAAAGATAATAAATGACTTCTCACACAATTACCATATAAAGTAATTTGGATATAAACCAATTCATGAATATTTGTTCAGAAATTTTGTTTTAATCATATTCTTAAATATAGATATTGACTTTGCAATTTTAATTTCAGTTTCCAATCCATTCCACAGTCCTATTCCTTGTACTAAAGTTGACCTACTCTTTAAACTAGTTCTGTATTGTGGCATAACAAAAATATCTGTTCCCTTGAGATTGTAAGTACTAGTCCTTTTTACAAAAAAACTTTGGATATTTGAGGTAATGTGAAATTCTGAGCTTTGTACAATAATAAAAGAATATTATAGTCAACCAAATCATAAAACTTCAGCAACTTCAATTTGTAAAACAAAACATTTGATGGATGGCAGTAATGTTTTCTTGTAATAATTCTTATGGCTCTCTTCTGTAAAATAAAAATAGGCTTAGTTACAGTTTTGCACGCTGTACCCCAAACATCAATACAGTAAATTAAGTGATTAAGAACGTTTCATGGATGCACCCCTGCAGCGCCACCCAACCACGCTCCTTTTGGCACCGAACGGCTGCCCAGTGAGGAAGAGAGAATTCCTGCGGTCGCAGAAAGTGATGCAACACCGATCGTTCCTGCTGAGTGGAAACTCTGCTGAGTTGCACTACTTTTTATTATCACCATGAGACAAACAGTATGACGAAGTCTGGTCATCCTTCTGACACCTTGGTTCTCTCTGTTTCTTTAAAACAAAGATGTCAAAGTAGCAAAACAGACAGATTATAAGGTAGTTGTAGAAAATCAAAAACAGGAACATGTCTGCATTGGTTTTTGCCAGGATTCCAACAGATTCTTAAAACCATTTACGTAGAGAGGTCAAGGTCGAGATCTTCAGATCTTTTTGTAAGATATTCCAGGAAACAGGAGCAGAGTAGGAGAAGGTTCTTTTTCCAAGTTCAGTTCTCACTAGCTATGTTTACATGGACATAAGTAATCGGATCAAACGGCCGTTCGGAACAAAAGTGCGTCATGTAAACACCCCGTTCGGGTTATTTTTTGTGTATTCGGCGTGATCCGACCTAATTTGTGATCAGATCGAAACGGGTGGTTTACGCCGACCCGTAACCCAATCGGTGTGCATGTAAACACTTGATCTGTTCCTTTTATCGGACTGTGGAAACTGTCCTGACTGCACATGTGCGCTGCGCACCCCTCCTCTACGTGTTTCCTTTTCCAGCGCTCTCATACTGCGAATAAAAAAAACTAAAAGCATGCGTTGCTTTGCCTGTAGCTCAATCAGGAAGTGCAGTAAAAACTCAGTCGCTGTCATTACAATCTGGCGCGGGTCCATTTTTGGCGCGTCTGTTTACTTTTGTCCCGGAAGGAACTTCTTCTTCTGTGTTTTTTTAAAAAGGGGGAGTGTACCACTCTGCACATGTCTGTTCTTCTGGTCAGAATAAAAGCCTGCTGCATGTAAACACTCGTCATGAACGGATTGTGCCCATGTAAACGGTGCTATCTAATTATGCAATCAGAACACATTTTAATCCGGTCATCTGGATCTTTTTCCAAGATGGCACCGATGTGTAGTGCTTGCCATACATTGCTCTTTGCTTTGGTTTTATTAGTTGTACAATGTGTTATGCAATGTGTCGAGTCGACGTATATCTGCAATATGATAGGTAGTCCCCGACTTACGAGCGCTCTTACTTACGAGGTCCCGGACTTACGAGCATGCATCTCATTAAAAAAAATTTAAAAAAAATAAAAAAATAAAAAAATAATTTTTACTTTTTTTTTTTTAAATAAATGAATACATGTACAGTACTGTACAGTCACCAAGCACTTAGCCTATCCTAACACAGTTTTTAAAGATAAGGAGTGAGTTGAATTGTCTCCCTTTCCCATAAAGGGAGCTAGCTCCCTTTATGGGAATGGAGCCTGCAGGGAGGAGGGAGACAATTCAACTGACTCCTTCATCTTTAAAAACTGTGTTAGGATAGGCTAAGTGCTTGGTGACTGTCCAGTACTGTACATGTATTCATTTATAAAAAAATAAAAATAAAGTAAAAAAAAATTATTATTTTTTCTGGGCACTTTTGGAGCTCTGTACATTTGCAGAAATGCCTGCAGAGATTCTCCACAGCAGTTGGGACCATCTGTCTCCTGTCCTGTCCAGGATACTCGTCTTCCTGCTTCGGGACCCTGGCTCATCTCCCTGGAGGAGATGCAGCTGAAGTTTTGGTGAAAATGAGGCACTGTGTGGATTATTCTGCCAATGATGCTGGGGCTCGTTCTGCATCTGGATCTGATCCTCGCCTCCTGGAGTCGTGGTGCATCTGGGGCCATGCTGTTGGCCAGCTACCCGTGCACCCTGACCATGTAAACCAGTGTTTCCCAACCTGGGGGACCCGACCCCCATGGGGAGGCACTAGAGAGCACAGGGGGGTCTGCTTAGAGGTTATAAAAATATCAATTCATTGTCTGTGTAACAACTTTAGAAAATATGCTTTTATTTATAATTATAATGTTTGAAATTTCACCAAATCCTGATCAACACTGAAGAACCCCCATTTTGATTATGTTTTAATCATTTTCTATAACACATGATAAAAACTAAAATCTGTACTGTCACTTTAAGAGCGCCTTGTCATGACGTCATACTGTGCGCCGTCTGGAGGATCTCAGTTGCAGCACGGCTGCCTGAGAGGAGGCAGCGAGTGATCGTTGCTCTTGGTTAAGCTCACATTTATTAAATATATAAAAAACATAAACACATGCAGTTGTAAATGTTTAAATGTGTAAAAACACACAGAGTCATTTTTCTGACAACATAAGAATTGTTCCCTAGTTTAGAACAGACGTTGTTATTACTATTGGTGAAAGTCAGGAATACTTTCAGGAACAAGCAGTTGACATCAGAAAACATTTGGAAGAGCAGCTAGTGATGTGCACAGAGACACACAAGCATCTGTTCACTTTTAATCACTAAGACTAAACATCTGTAGAAACTTGTGAAACACCTGCCTGAGTTGATGTGTGGAGCTCATGCAACTGTCCTGCTCTCCAACACTGTCAGAGTCAGTGTTTGTTAAGGTCAACAAGCTGTGGCAGACATGTTATATTGGTTAATCTGTTGTAGATGTACATCTAATTAATACTTTCTGAGTTTTACTCAAATCTGTCCAGAGGTTTGTGAGATATTTTACAGAGAGACACAGAAACACAAACGTACAAAAACATTTTCATCCTTTTAAGCCTTGCAGGCTGATGAAGGGGTTTTCTGTTGGGAAAAAGAAAGGACACGGCACCCCATCCTCCTAAACCCTGCTAATCTGTCCAATCTGGGACAGGCAGTCCACCTAATCCTCCCCCATGACAGGGAAAGGGACAAAGCAGGAAACACAAACGGTTGGATTGGGGGTGTGATGTGGTCTGAATTAATGCAGACAAACAAACTGATGAAGATGAGGTGTCTGGATTACTGAGCATGCATCAGGAAGATGAGATTAATGCTTCATATCGCCCGCCACCGTAAACACTGAAGTTTTATACAAAGATCTCGTGGGATCAATTATTCGTCAATGGTTAAGTGATCAATATACTGTATAAAAACTGCTCTCAGAGATATTAAATTTCCACATCCTAAACCCAGATTAATTCAAAAAAGGGATTTGAAACGTTTTTATGAACAGTCATTCCTCTGGGATCTATCTCACTTTGACTGGCAGCGTATTCAATCCTGAACTGTTTCAATAAACATTTTGTTGCTTCTAGTTCATTATTTGACAGTTACAAATGGAAAATCAGCCACTTCATCTAATAATCAAACTTCTACAAATCAAATCCCTCCTACAAGTCAATCCTCAGTTAATCACACCTTCTCTTTTTCTCCGTTCTCAGTCAGTGAGGTAAATAAACTGTTAAATGATCTTGATCCTAAAAAATCTGCAGGTCCAGATGAACTTCCACCTTATTTCTTAAGGCTGGCTGCTCATATCATCACAGTCCCTGTGACCCACATCTTTAATCTGTCCATAAGCCAAAACACCATTCCGGATGCTTGGAAAACAGCCTTTGTTCTTCCTTTGCTGAAGGGAGGTGACCCCACCTCACTGAACAATTATCGACCGATCTCTAAACTCTGCATCTTAGCCAAGGTTCTAGAAAAACTGATAAACTCTCAGATCAAAAACTATCTGGACTCATTTAACATCTTACCTCTTCATCAATCTGGTTTCAGGAAAAAACACAGCACAACAACTGCTTCTCTGAAGGTTCTGAATGATGTTGTTGAAGCATTGGATGCTAAGGACTATTGTGCTGCACTTTTCTTAGACCTGTCTAAAGCTTTTGACACTGTGGATCATAACATCCTGTGTCATAAGCTCTCAGAAATCGGTTTCTCTGATCACACCATCGGTTGGTTTTCTAACTATCTTTCCAATCGGAGGCAATGTGTTCAACATAACGGTACTTCTTCCAGCTATTTAACAGTTAAAAATGGTGTACCACAAGGCTCAGTTTTAGGACCAACCCTCTTTACAATCTACATAGCTAATGTAGGTCAGAGCATCCCTGATGCATCCTTACATTTCTATGCTGATGATACAGTTGTTTATTGCCGAGCTAAAACAGTAGCTAAGGCTTTCCAGTTACTGCAATCCGCTTTTGACATCATCCAGTCAGATTTGTTCCGTCTCAAACTTGTCCTAAATGCTGATAAAACAAAAGGGATGTTTTTTTCAAGTAGGAAGTCGGTCCCAGCAGATCTTCCTCTGATTTTATCCTCAAATGGTGTCCCTATTGAGTTTGTTGATTCATATAAATATTTGGGTATCCTGGTCGATTCACATCTCTCTTTTAAACTCCACGTGGAAAACCTAGTGAAGAAACTGAAAGTTAAACTGGGTTTCTTTTTCAGAAACAGATCATGTCTAACACTGAATGTTAGGAAACGCCTTGTATCTGTGACTTCCCTCCATTGATTACAGGGTATTTGAAACAACATATATTTCCTTTAAAATTTTACATTTACTCAGATTAAACTTTTGATCTGTCATCTATGTTCTATTACGAATAAAATATTGACATTTGCCATCTCCACATTATTGCATTCAGTTTTTATTCACAATTTGTTTAGTGTCCCAACTTTTTTGGAATCCGGTTTGTAAATAAAGATTGAGTGAATGAATGATGTCTGTGTTCTGAGGAAGTGCCTGGATGGATCTCAGCTGTTAACACCAGACTTTAGATCAATCTGTCCAGAGGACATGATTTAAGCTTGCTGTGATTTATCTTCCTGGATGACAGCATATAAACCTTTTTTCAATAGTGGCTGAGTTCTCTTTGTGTTTGCTGAGGATCTTGAATTAACTTGTAAATTAATCTGTTGTAGATGAACATCTAATAATTAGTCTCCCAGAGTTTTTCCATTTGACTAAAGGTTGATATCTTCCTAACAGAATCACATCCAGACAATCTTTTATGGCAGCGAGGAATAAAGAAATTGAAAACGAGAGAAATGAAGGTGCTCACCTCCAGATTTTCCGTCAAGGAGTTTCGTAGTGAGCGTCTGCGGGTGACGATTACTGAGAGTTTGTGATCCGCTCGACCGAAGTCCGGGGCATTTGGAGGCCTGTGAGGCCAGTTGGAGTTGAGAGCCGCTTCATCTCGACCTGGAGACGAGGTTTCCAGTCTCCGGACAGGAACCGATACAGGGATGACGAGTGGAAGGAAGCTGTCGTCACGAGGCCGCTTCACATTCTGCTCTTCTGGCTCGGTGGGGCTCCACGGTCTGCGAGGCTCCTGATCAACAAGGCACATCAAAAGGTTGCAACGTTTGAACCTGCTGTTCTCTGAAGCACAGATCAAGAACATCATGCAAAGATTTTAAAGTCTGTACAGAAAGGCTACAGATTAAAACTGGCATCTTGTTGCAACATTTCAACTACAGCTTATGGCTATAATACCAGCAAGCATGAAGATGAATGCCACCCCCCCCCCACCCCCCAACAGCTGTACACAACTGTAACCTGACCTTGGAGGTTGGATTGCACTTTAAGTTATTAATGACTAATTTACAAAAATTTAGATCAAAACCTGTAAAACTGAGTTAAAGCTCTTTTTGTGTTTGCTGGTGTCAAAAGTTCGACTTCTAATGTAATGGTTGTAGACGTAGACTTGATCTAGATCCAAAAGATTCACATTATTAACCTGTTGTTGTCCAGGATGGACAAGAATAAAAACACGAGTCAAATTTGTGATAATGTGGTTTTCAGGTCAAAAGATAATAAAAATAAAATTTAATAGGTTCACCTGGATTTATTTTTTATATTGCCAGTTTGCACCGGATGTTATCTCGGGGCTATAAAAGGTAGAAACAAGACCCACGACATATTCTGACTCAATCTAAAGCAAATTTAAATCACAACATGTACAATTCCACGTTGAACATCTGTCCCACACAGGCTGTGGACAGTGACAGAATGTAGAACATCTGTCTCACAGGGACTGTGGATGATGACAGAATGTAGAACATCTGTCCCACACAGGCTGTGGACAGTGACAGAATGTAGAACATCTGTCTCACAGGGACTGTGGATGATGACAGAATGTAGAACATCTGTCCCACACAGGCTGTGGATGATGACAGAATGTAGAACATCTGTCCCACACAGGATGTGGATGATGACAGAATGTAGAACATCTGTCCCACACAGGATGTGGATGATGACAGAATGTAGAACATCTGTCCCACACAGGATGTGGATGATGACAGAATGTAGAACATCTGTCCCACACAGGATGTGGATGATGACAGAATGTAGAACATCTGTCCCACACAGGATGTGGATGATGACAGAATGTAGAACATCTGTCCCACACAGGATGTGGATGATGACAGAATGTAGAACATCTGTCCCACACAGGATGTGGATGATGACAGAATGTAGAACATCTGTCCCACACAGGATGTGGATGATGACAGAATGTAGAACATCTGTCCCACACAGGATGTGGATGATGACAGAATGTAGAACATCTGTCCCACACAGGATGTGGATGATGACAGAATGTAGAACATCTGTCCCACACAGGATGTGGATGATGACAGAATGTAGAACATCTGTCCCACACAGGATGCGGATGATGACAGAATGTAGAACATCTGTCCCACACAGGATGTGGATGATGACAGAATGTAGAACATCTGTCCCACACAGGATGTGGATGATGACAGAATGTAGAACATCTGTCCCACACAGGATGTGGATGATGACAGAATGTAGAACATCTGTCCCACACAGGATGTGGATGATGACAGAATGTAGAACATCTGTCCCACACAGGATGTGGATGATGACAGAATGTAGAACATCTGTCCCACACAGGATGTGGATGATGACAGAACGTAGAACATCTGTCCCACACAGGATGTGGATGATGACAGAATGTAGAACATCTGTCCCACACAGGATGTGGATGATGACAGAACGTAGAACATCTGTCCCACACAGGATGTGGATGATGACAGAATGTAGAACATCTGTCCCACACAGGATGTGGATGATGACAGAATGTAGAACATCTGTCCCACACAGGATGTGGATGATGACAGAATGTAGAACATCTGTCCCACACAGGATGTGGATGATGACAGAATGTAGAACATCTGTCCCACACAGGATGTGGATGGTGACAGAACGTAGAACATCTGTCCCACACAAGATGTGGACAGTGACAGAACGTAGAACATCTGTCCCACACAGGCTGTGGATGATGACAGAATGTAGAACATCTGTCCCACACAGGATGTGGATGATGACAGAATGTAGAACATCTGTCCCACACAGGATGTGGATGGTGACAGAATGTAGAACATCTGTCCCACACAGGATGTGGATGATGACAGAATGTAGAACATCTGTCCCACACAGGATGTGGATGATGACAGAATGTAGAACATCTGTCCCACACAGGATGTGGATGATGACAGAATGTAGAACATCTGTCCCACACAGGATGTGGATGATGACAGAATGTAGAACATCTGTCCCACACAGGATGTGGATGATGACAGAATGTAGAACATCTGTCCCACACAGGATGTGGATGATGACAGAATGTAGAACATCTGTCCCACACAGGCTGTGGATGATGACAGAATGTAGAACATCTGTCCCACACAGGATGTGGATGATGACAGAATGTAGAACATCTGTCCCACACAGGATGTGGATGATGACAGAATGTAGAACATCTGTCCCACACAGGATGTGGATGATGACAGAATGTAGAACATCTGTCCCACACAGGCTGTGGATGATGACAGAATGTAGAACATCTGTCCCACACAGGATGTGGATGATGACAGAATGTAGAACATCTGTCCCACACAGGATGTGGATGGTGACAGAATGTAGAACATCTGTCCCACACAGGATGTGGATGATGACAGAATGTAGAACATCTGTCCCACACAGGATGTGGATGATGACAGAATGTAGAACATCTGTCCCACACAGGATGTGGATGGTGACAGAATGTAGAACATCTGTCCCACACAGGATGTGGATGGTGACAGAATGTAGAACATCTGTCCCACACAGGATGTGGATGGTGACAGAATGTAGAACATCTGTCCCACACAGGCTGTGGATGATGACAGAATGTAGAACATCTGTCCCACACAGGATGTGGATGATGACAGAATGTAGAACATCTGTCCCACACAGGATGTGGATGATGACAGAATGTAGAACATCTGTCCCACACAGGATGTGGATGGTGACAGAATGTAGAACATCTGTCCCACACAGGATGTGGATGATGACAGAATGTAGAACATCTGTCCCACACAGGATGTGGATGGTGACAGAACGTAGAACATCTGTCCCACACAGGCTGTGGATGATGACAGAATGTAGAACATCTGTCCCACACAGGATGTGGATGATGACAGAATGTAGAACATCTGTCCCACACAGGATGTGGATGATGACAGAATGTAGAACATCTGTCCCACACAGGATGTGGATGATGACAGAATGTAGAACATCTGTCCCACACAGGATGTGGATGATGACAGAATGTAGAACATCTGTCCCACACAGGATGTGGATGATGACAGAATGTAGAACATCTGTCCCACACAGGATGTGGATGATGACAGAATGTAGAACATCTGTCCCACACAGGATGTGGATGATGACAGAATGTAGAACATCTGTCCCACACAGGATGTGGATGATGACAGAATGTAGAACATCTGTCCCACACAGGATGTGGATGATGACAGAATGTAGAACATCTGTCCCACACAGGATGTGGATGATGACAGAATGTAGAACATCTGTCCCACACAGGATGTGGATGATGACAGAATGTAGAACATCTGTCCCACACAGGATGTGGATGATGACAGAATGTAGAACATCTGTCCCACACAGGATGTGGATGATGACAGAATGTAGAACATCTGTCCCACACAGGATGTGGATGATGACAGAATGTAGAACATCTGTCCCACACAGGATGTGGATGATGACAGAATGTAGAACATCTGTCCCACACAGGATGTGGATGATGACAGAATGTAGAACATCTGTCCCACACAGGATGTGGATGATGACAGAATGTAGAACATCTGTCCCACACAGGATGTGGATGATGACAGAATGTAGAACATCTGTCCCACACAGGATGTGGATGGTGACAGAATGTAGAACATCTGTCCCACACAGGATGTGGATGATGACAGAATGTAGAACATCTGTCCCACACAGGATGTGGATGATGACAGAATGTAGAACATCTGTCCCACACAGGATGTGGATGATGACAGAATGTAGAACATCTGTCCCACACAGGATGCGGATGATGACAGAATGTAGAACATCTGTCCCACACAGGATGTGGATGATGACAGAATGTAGAACATCTGTCCCACACAGGATGTGGATGGTGACAGAATGTAGAACATCTGTCCCACACAGGATGTGGATGGTGACAGAATGTAGAACATCTGTCCCACACAGGATGTGGATGGTGACAGAATGTAGAACATCTGTCCCACACAGGATGTGGATGGTGACAGAATGTAGAACATCTGTCCCACACAGGATGTGGATGATGACAGAATGTAGAACATCTGTCCCACACAGGATGTGGATGATGACAGAATGTAGAACATCTGTCCCACACAGGATGTGGATGATGACAGAATGTAGAACATCTGTCCCACACAGGATGTGGATGATGACAGAATGTAGAACATCTGTCCCACACAGGATGTGGATGGTGACAGAACGTAGAACATCTGTCCCACACAGGCTGTGGATGATGACAGAATGTAGAACATCTGTCCCACACAGGATGTGGATGATGACAGAATGTAGAACATCTGTCCCACACAGGATGTGGATGATGACAGAATGTAGAACATCTGTCCCACACAGGATGTGGATGATGACAGAATGTAGAACATCTGTCCCACACAGGCTGTGGATGATGACAGAATGTAGAACATCTGTCCCACACAGGATGTGGATGATGACAGAATGTAGAACATCTGTCCCACACAGGATGTGGATGATGACAGAATGTAGAACATCTGTCCCACACAGGATGTGGATGATGACAGAATGTAGAACATCTGTCCCACACAGGATGTGGATGATGACAGAATGTAGAACATCTGTCCCACACAGGATGCGGATGATGACAGAATGTAGAACATCTGTCCCACACAGGATGTGGATGATGACAGAATGTAGAACATCTGTCCCACACAGGATGTGGATGATGACAGAATGTAGAACATCTGTCCCACACAGGCTGTGGATGATGACAGAATGTAGAACATCTGTCCCACACAGGATGTGGATGATGACAGAATGTAGAACATCTGTCCCACACAGGATGTGGATGATGACAGAATGTAGAACATCTGTCCCACACAGGATGTGGATGATGACAGAATGTAGAACATCTGTCCCACACAGGATGTGGATGATGACAGAATGTAGAACATCTGTCCCACACAGGATGTGGATGATGACAGAATGTAGAACATCTGTCCCACACAGGATGTGGATGATGACAGAATGTAGAACATCTGTCCCACACAGGATGTGGATGATGACAGAATGTAGAACATCTGTCCCACACAGGATGTGGATGGTGACAGAATGTAGAACATCTGTCCCACACAGGATGTGGATGATGACAGAATGTAGAACATCTGTCCCACACAGGATGTGGATGGTGACAGAATGTAGAACATCTGTCCCACACAGGATGTGGATGGTGACAGAATGTAGAACATCTGTCCCACACAAGTCAGAGTCAGAGTCAGAGAGTCTTTATTGTCATTTGCACCGCATGTGGTACATGTGATGAAAACGAGATTATGTACACAGGGTCCCAGTTACATCCAACAACAAATGCAAGAGAAAAACAGTAATAACATCTAGGATTAACTAAGAAAAACATCAACTAGTAATACACTAAGCCCTAATGTAGTAGAAAAACATCATTATAAACAGCAGCACGAACATGAGTCTGTATGAGCAGATGGTCACAGATGAACACAGCAACAAGAAAACAGATCAGCATCAGCATGATGTGATATTTTGCAGTGTTTATTTTTTTATTTTTATTTATTCATGAGTCTAACAGCCTCAGGGTAGAAGCTGTTCCTCAGTCTAGTGGTTCTACATTTGATGCTCCTCAACCTCCGTCCTGAGGGGAGTGGGGCAAAGAGTGAGTGTGCTGGGTGAGTGAGGTCTTTCATGATGCAGGTGGCTCTCTTCCTGCATCTGGAGGTGTAGATGTCTGTGATGGTGGGGAGACTGACTCCAACATCTTCTGTGCAGCCTTCACCACTCTCTGCAGAGCTTTTCTTTCTGCAGCTGTGCAGCCTCCATGCCACACGTTGATGCTGGAGCACAGGATGCTCTCCACTGCACACCTGTAGAACGAGGTGAGAACTGGGCTGCTCAGACCAGCTCGTCTCAGCCGTCTGAGGAAGTAGAGTCTCTGATGACCTTTATTGATCAGGCTGGTGGTGTTGTTGCTCCAGATGAGGTTATCAAGATGTGGATGATGACAGAATGTAGAACATCTGTCCCACACAGGATGTGGATGATGACAGAATGTAGAACATCTGTCCCACACAAGATGTGGATGATGACAGAATGTAGAACATCTGTCCCACACAGGATGTGGATGATGACAGAATGTAGAACATCTGTCCCACATAGGATGTGGATGATGACAGAATGTAGAACATCTGTCCCACACAGGATGTGGATGATGACAGAATGTAGAACATCTGTCCCACACAGGATGTGGATGATGACAGAATGTAGAACATCTGTCCCACACAGGATGTGGATGATGACAGAATGTAGAACATCTGTCCCACACAGGATGTGGATGATGACAGAATGTAGAACATCTGTCCCACACAGGATGTGGATGATGACAGAATGTAGAACATCTGTCCCACACAGGCTGTGGATGATGACAGAATGTAGAACATCTGTCCTGCACAGGCTGTGGATGGTGACAGAATGTAGAACATCTGTCCTGCACAGGCAGTGGATGGTGACAGAATGTAGAACATCTGTCCAGCACAAGCTGTGGATGGTGAAAGAATGTAGAACATCTGTCCTGCACAGACAGTGGATGGTGACAGAATGTAGAACATCTGTCCTGCACAGGCAGTGGATGGTGACAGAATGTAGAACATCTGTCCAGCACAGGATGTGGATGATGACAGAATGTAGAACATCTGTCCCACACAGGCTGTGGATGATGACAGAATGTAGAACATCTGTCCTGCACAGGTTGTGGATGGTGACAGAATGTAGAACATCTGTCCCACATAGGCTGTGGATGATGACAGATGTGCATCTGAGTCATCAGAGTGACTTAGATCAATGGAAGCAGAAGCCGTGAACTGGAGTGACTTCAGATCAATGGAAGCAGCAGCTCTGAACAGGAGTGACTTCAGATCAATGGAAGCACAAACTCTGAACAGGAGTGACTTAAGATCAATGGAAGCAGCAGCTGTGAACTGGAGTGACTTCAGATCAATGGAAGCAGAAGCTCTGAACAGGAGTGACTTCAGATCAATGGAAGTAGAAGCTCTGAACTGGAGTGACTTCAGATCAATGGAAGCAGAAGCTCTGAACTGGAGTGACTTCAGATCAATGGAAGCAGAAGCTCTGAACTAGGAGTGACTTCAGATCAATGGAAGCAGAAGCTCTGAACTGGAGTGACTTCAGATCAATGGAAGCAGCAGCTGTGAACTGGAGTGACTTCAGATCAATGGAAGCAGAAGCTCTGAACAGGAGTGACTTCAGATCAATGGAAGCAGAAGCTGTGAACTGGAGTGACTTCAGATCAATGGAAGCAGAAGCTCTGAACTGGAGTGACTTCAGATCAATGGAAGCAGCAGCTCTGAACAGGAGTGACTTCAGATCAATGGAAGCAGAAGCTCTGAACTGGAGTGACTTCAGATCAATGGAAGCAGCAGCTCTGAACAGGAGTGACTTCAGATCAATGGAAGCAGAAGCTCTGAACTGGAGTGACTTCAGATCAATGGAAGCAGAAGCTGTGAACTGGAGTGACTTCAGATCAATGGAAGCAGCAGCTCTGAACTGGAGTGACTTCAGATCAATGGAAGCAGAAGCTCTGAACAGGAGTGACTTCAGATCAATGGAAGCAGAAGCTCTGAACTGGAGTGACTTCAGATCAATGGAAGCAGAAGCTCTGAACAGGAGTGACTTCAGATCAATGGAAGCAGAAGCTCTGAACTGGAGTGACTTCAGATCAATGGAAGCAGAAGCTGTGAACTGGAGTGACTTCAGATCAATGGAAGCAGAAGCTGTGAACTGGAGTGACTTCAGATCAATGAAAGCAGCAGCTCTGAACTGGAGTGACTTCAGATCAATGGAAGCAGCAGCTGTGAAATTGAGTGACTCCAGATCAATGGAAGCAGAAGCTCTGAACTGGAGTGACTTCAGATCAATGGAAGCAGAAGCTCTAAACTGGAGTGACTTCAGATCAATGGAAGCAGCAGCTCTGAACTGGAGTGACTTCAGATCAATGGAAGCAGCAGCTCTGAACTGGAGTGACTTCAGATCAATGGAAGCAGAAGCTCTGAACTGGAGTGACTTCAGGTCAATGGAAGCAGAAGCTCTGAACTGGAGTGACTTCAGATCAATGGAAGCAGAAGCTGTGAACTGGAGTGACTTCAGATCAATGGAAGCAGAAGCTCTGAACTGGAGTGACTTCAGATCAATGGAAGCAGAAGCTGTGAACTGGAGTGACTTCAGATCAATGAAAGCAGCAGCTCTGAACTGGAGTGACTTCAGATCAATGGAAGCAGCAGCTGTGAACTGGAGTGACTCCAGATCAATGGAAGCAGAAGCTCTGAACTGGAGTGACTTCAGATCAATGGAAGCAGAAGCTCTGAACTGGAGTGACTTCAGATCAATGGAAGCAGAAGCTCTGAACTGGAGTGACTTCAGATCAATGGAAGCAGAAGCTCTGAACTGGAGTGACTTCAGATCAATGGAAGCAGAAGCTCTGAACTGGAGTGACTTCAGATCAATGGAAGCAGAAGCTCTGAACTGGAGTGACTTCAGATCAATGGAAGCAGAAGCTCTGAACAGGAGTGACTTCAGATCAATGGAAGCAGAAGCTCTGAACTGGAGTGACTTCAGATCAATGGAAGCAGAAGCTCTGAACAGGAGTGACTTCAGATCAATGGAAGCAGAAGCTCTGAACTGGAGTGACTTCAGATCAATGGAAGCAGAAGCTCTGAACTGGAGTGACTTCAGATCAATGGAAGCAGAAGCTCTGAACAGGAGTGACTTAAGATCAATGGAAGCAGAAGCTGTGAACTGGAGTGACTTCAGATCAATGGAAGCAGAAGCTCTGAACAGGAGTGACTTAAGATCAATGGAAGCAGAAGCTGTGAACTGGAGTGACTCCAGATCAATGGAAGCAGAAGCTCTGAACAGGAGTGACTTAAGATCAATGGAAGCAGAAGCTCTGAACTGGAGTGACTTCAGATCAATGGAAGCAGAAGCTCTGAACAGGAGTGACTTAAGATCAATGGAAGCAGAAGCTCTGAACTGGAGTGACTTCAGATCAATGGAAGCAGAAGCTCTGAACAGGAGTGACTTCAGATCAATGGAAGCAGAAGCTCTGAACTGGAGTGACTTCAGATCAATGGAAGCAGAAGCTCTGAACAGGAGTGACTTCAGATCAATGGAAGCAGAAGCTCTGAACTGGAGTGACTTCAGATCAATGGAAGCAGCAGCTCTGAACAGGAGTGACTTCAGATCAATGGAAGCAGAAGCTGTGAACTGGAGTGACTCCAGATCAATGGAAGCAGAAGCTCTGAACTGAAGTGACTTCAGATCAATGGAAGCAGCAGCTCTGAACAGGAGTGACTTCAGATCAATGGAAGCAGAAGCTCTGAACAGGAGTGACTTCAGATCAATGGAAGCAGAAGCTCTGAACTGGAGTGACTTCAGATCAATGGAAACAGAAGCTCTGAACAGGAGTGACTTCAGATCAATGGAAACAGAAGCTCTGAACTGGAGTGACTTCAGATCAATGGAAGCAGAAGCTCTGAACAGGAGTGACTTCAGATCAATGGAAGCAGAAGCTCTGAACTGGAGTGACTTCAGATCAATGGAAGCAGAAGCTCTGAACAGGAGTGACTTCAGATCAATGGAAGCAGAAGCTCTGAACTGGAGTGACTTCAGATCAATGGAAGCAGAAGCTCTGAACAGGAGTGACTTCAGATCAATGGAAGCAGAAGCTCTGAACTGGAGTGACTTCAGATCAATGGAAGCAGAAGCTCTGAACAGGAGTGACTTCAGATCAATGGAAACAGAAGCTCTGAACTGGAGTGACTTCAGATCAATGGAAAGAAGCTCTGAACAGGAGTGACTTCAGATCAATGGAAGCAGAAGCTCTGAACAGGAGTGACTTCAGATCAATGGAAGCAGAAGCTCTGAACAGGAGTGACTTCAGATCAATGGAAGCAGAAGCTCTGAACTGGAGTGACTTCAGATCAATGGAAGCAGAAGCTCTGAACAGGAGTGACTTCAGATCAATGGAAGCAGAAGCTCTGAACTGGAGTGACTTCAGATCAATGGAAGCAGAAGCTCTGAACAGGAGTGACTTCAGATCAATGGAAGCAGAAGCTCTGAACTGGAGTGACTTCAGATCAATGGAAGCAGAAGCTCTGAACAGGAGTGACTTCAGATCAATGGAAGCAGAAGCTCTGAACTGGAGTGACTTCAGATCAATGGAAACAGAAGCTCTGAACTGGAGTGACTTCAGATCAATGGAAACAGAAGCTCTGAACAGGAGTGACTTCAGATCAATGGAAACAGAAGCTCTGAACTGGAGTGACTTCAGATCAATGGAAGCAGAAGCTCTGAACAGGAGTGACTTCAGATCAATGGAAGCAGAAGCTCTGAACTGGAGTGACTTCAGATCAATGGAAGCAGAAGCTCTGAACTGGAGTGACTTCAGATCAATGGAAGCAGCAGCTGTGAACTGGAGTGACTTCAGATCAATGGAAGCAGAAGCTCTGAACTGGAGTGACTTCAGATCAATGGAAGCAGAAGCTCTGAACTGGAGTGACTTCAGATCAATGGAAGCAGAAGCTCTGAACTGGAGTGACTTCAGATCAATGGAAGCAGAAGCTCTGAACAGGAGTGACTTCAGATCAATGGAAGCAGAAGCTCTGAACTGGAGTGACTTCAGATCAATGGAAGCAGAAGCTCTGAACTGGAGTGACTTCAGATCAATGGAAACAGAAGCTCTGAACAGGAGTGACTTCAGATCAATGGAAACAGAAGCTCTGAACAGGAGTGACTTCAGATCAATGGAAGCAGAAGCTCTGAACAGGAGTGACTTCAGATCAATGGAAGCAGCAGCTGTGAACTGGAGTGACTTCAGATCAATGAAAGCAGCAGCTCTGAACTGGAGTGACTTCAGATCAATGGAAGCAGCAGCTGTGAACTGGAGTGACTTCAGATCAATGGAAGCAGAAGCTCTGAACTGGAGTGACTTCAGATCAATGGAAGCAGAAGCTCTGAACAGGAGTGACTTCAGATCAATGGAAGCAGAAGCTCTGAACTGGAGTGACTTCAGATCAATGGAAGCAGAAGCTCTGAACAGGAGTGACTTCAGATCAATGGAAACAGAAGCTCTGAACTGGAGTGACTTCAGATCAATGGAAACAGAAGCTCTGAACTGGAGTGACTTCAGATCAATGGAAGCAGAAGCTCTGAACTGGAGTGACTTCAGATCAATGGAAGCAGAAGCTCTGAACAGGAGTGACTTCAGATCAATGGAAGCAGAAGCTGTGAACTGGAGTGACTCCAGATCAATGGAAGCATCATCAGACGCTGCAGTGTCATGGAGGCAGCGCTGGCTGCTCTGGATCTGCTCTGGTTGTGGAAACCTCCAGCCTTTATATTGTGCTGAGCCAGGCAACCCTGAACCCCCACCCAGCGCAGAGGCAGAGGGCGGGGGAGGCTGAGTGCACGTTGGGGGAGGCTGAGTGCACGTTGGGGGAGGCTGAGTGCAGACATCAGACCCAGCCGCTCTACAAACACACTGAGTGCAGTGTGGACTCGTTGCACAATCGACTCACAAACATGATAATAATTCATAACAGCTGCTGGTGAAAACACTCCACAACACTCGGTGTAAAAACCTTGCTCCAGGTTCTCGCCCCTCGAGGCAGAACTGGGCGAGGATTACAACCAGCATCTTTTCAAACATGCTCATCTCAAGCAGCGTCGGCTCTTCTTGTGGCCGTTTGCTCCACATCACCTTCCAGCTGTGGGAGTTCAGGTCCCACAGCTGGACGTGAAGATGGAAGTTCAAACATTTATTATTTCATTCCCCAAACTTTTCAATAAGAGCTCTTCTTTGTTACAGACGTGAAGCAGGTGAGAATAAACAGAAAATCAAAAAGTGAAAGAAACATTTTTAATTCTCTACACGAGCCTCAATTCCATCAAAAACATCAGATTCTACGCTCGTCTGACTCCACCATGTTCCTGCCTGCACAAAGTGCACATGGTGTTCAGATCAGTCAGCGTACGGCTTTGTTTACACTGAATGCATACCCGTGTTTCAGAACTGCACATCAATATATCCAAATAATTACTGGAGCAAACGTTCAAACTGAATCTAATTCAGGACAACCTTTTATGTTCTGCTGCTATAGACTTACCCCAAAAATACACCACACGCGTTCCGGCTCCGCCCCGCTCCGGTCCGACCTCCGCAGCAAATACGCACCCTTTATAATCAATGAGATAAAGTACACTGGCTCCGCACGGCGGCGGTGAGCTGCGGCGAGCGGACGGCAGTCCGTCAAAATTAGAAATTTTTCTATTTCTGCCGGATGACGGAGCTGTGCCGGAGTCAACTTTTGAAGATTACGTCGCACCAACAGGAAAAGGAACGAGCACAACTTCCGTATTTACAAAATAAAATCACCACGGGCGGACTAATCCTAGCTCTATATGGATTTATTTGTACAAAAATGCTGTCAAACTATCATTTATGACTATTCTATGACTAAACTATTATATTTATGACTATGACTACACCTAATAACGCAATACAATAAATAAATAAATAAAAAAGTATTTTATTCTGAAATGTAAACATCACTTCCTGTTGCTCAAACCATGTCCTGTCGCTTGTTTACGAGAGAATATCAAGGCAGCCTTTACTGTTGTTCTCCTTCTTCCACCGAATGAATTGTTTTGTTCTGACTTCATTATTTATCACTTGATTTATCGCGCAATCTCGCAATTCCCGCGCATGCGTCTTGGAGCGGCGCATCCATGCGGACCTGAGCTGAGCGGAGGCAGTGGACTTTGGACTCGCTCAGCTGCGACCTGCGGAGCGGAGCGGACCGCGTGTGGTGTATTTTTGGGGTTAGACTACTAGAGGACAAACTGACCTCACTTCATTAAACAAATTGTTAAAATTGAATAGTTTTCATCTGATACTATTTCTATCTTGACATGTGATTCTTGACCTGCCATTGTGTATCTGTTCCTACCAAACCCAGCTGGTTGAAGCAGATGACGCTTGTCCTGAGCCTGGTTCTGTTAAAGGTTTCTTCCTCATGAGGGAGATTTTTCTTTCCACTGTCGCCTTCATGCTGTTCAAGATGAGAGTTCTGTGATGGAGTTAAACTCAAAGCAGTCTGCTCCTCACATAAATAATGTTAAATTATTATTTTATATATGAATGTTTCTGTTAAATTATTATTTTATATATGAATGTTTCTGTTAAATTATTATTTTATATATGAATGTTTCTGTTAAATTATTATTTTATATATGAATGTTTCTGTTAAATTATTATTTTATATATGAATGTTTCTGTTAAATTATTATTTTATATATGAATGTTTCTGTTAAATTATTATTTTATATATGAATGTTTCTGTTAAATTATTATTTTATATATGAATGTTTCTGTTAAATTATTATTTTATATATGAATGTTTCTGTTAAATTATTATTTTATATATGAATGTTTCTGTTAAATTATTATTTTATATATGAATGTTTCTGT